>JH651302.1:220028-354923 GCA_000260095.1 Tetrahymena borealis
TTAATTTAAGATTCAAATTGGGAAGGTACTCAAGGTTTTGCTTTCGATGATACAAAGGTATTTAATGCCAATCTTCTTGGTTGGTAAATTATTTAAGGTGGTAATGTCTACAATAGATTTTCAACATAATCTTAACCTAAAGTTAATATGTTTACCATTCTTTATAATATTATTGCAGTTTTAACTAATGATAAACTTGTTCTTTAGAATATAATGGAGATACCTGGAAAATTTAGTGACGATTGTATAGTCTTAGATGATAAAGCATCTGTAAAAACAAAAAGTGATTCAATTACTTAATTTACACTTTATACAATCTGCCCTTCTTAATACTCTGTTTACAACATAGAATTAGCAAAAGACCTTTAAAGTGGAAAAACTACAGGCTCATTTACATCTTAACCGCCTTAATAACTTAAATAAAAAATTAAAGTTTAATCCTTTGCAAGATTGGTTACTGTAAATGGTTAGCAATAACTCTATAATATTTCTGGAGATTTAATAGCTGTAATTAAATAAAAGAGTGGTGAAATTTAGATTTATTACAATAAATAAAACTAAAATACCTTCTACTACTACTACTTGAACTCTTTAAATATTTATCTTCAAATATTTAAAGATGGTTAAATTTACATTTATAATATTGGTAGTGATAAAGTTATTTCAGTTTTCTAAATTTAAAAGCTGTTAGCATAAAAGATGTTTGTAGTTAGCACAGATTTTTTGATTAATACTATCGAATAATACTCAGATTCATCTTTTAGAATATCTTTCATTTAAGTTAGTGCTGTTTATGACTTTACGATAACTTAGGATACAAATAATAATTTAGTCCTTTCAAGAGCTGTAAAATTTAACTTAGTTGAAAGTCAAGAAAATTACATTTATGGATTTAAGGGAGATATTTATACTATTTTAGTATTCAATTATTAAAATTATATTAGATTTAAGCTTTATGATACCTCTGATTCTTCTAATTAATACTTAATATAATCATCTACTGAGATAGATATGTCTGGATAGCAATATTTTATTTTCGTTAGAAATATTTAACAGATTTAAAAAGGGCAATTACTTATTACATTTCCAAGTTAATTTTAATATAAAATGACTATATCAGATAATGTCACTTTTTATTTAGAAAAACCAACTTCGTCTAGCATTTAATAACTGGTTAAATTTAGACCTTAATAATAAATTAATCCAACAAACGAAGTTAGTTTATACATTTAAGGAAAAAATTCTCCTATTCCAAAAAGTAAATCTTATTTAATAAATACTATAACTCAGATAATTTTAATTGGTATTTTTATAAGTTTATGATTTATATATATATAAATGTTTCTTGTTATTAACAATACTATTTATACTCATTATATAAAAAAGTTAATTATTATATTTTAGATTATTATAATTTATATATATATTATTATTTTCCTAATTGATGTTTTTTTAATACTTAATATCCTTACCATAAAATAGTTAATATCTACCATTAAAGGTGTTCCCACAATCCAAATAATTTAAAACATAGAAAAAATTTTGTTTAACAATGGATTGGTAGACCAAATCCTCTCTCGATAAATAGATTTTCTAGATTGGTAATTTAGATAGATTTGGATTGATAGTGAGATTATTAAATTTTTGGAATGTAGAAAATTACCATTTCACTTATCAACCATCAACATTTATACATGAATAATAAATTAATTCATTTTCTTTAAAGATTAATCTAAATTAGTTTACTATATCTCCTTAATATGCTTCATTTGAATTAGTAAAATGGTAGAATTCTCTTTAATGTAGAATGATTAATTATAATTATTATAATTGCTTTAGAATCCTTTCTGGATCTCATATTTTTTAATACAAGCGATTAGTTAAAAATTAACCTTCAATAAATTAAAATTTGTTTATCTCAAAATAAATTTACATCTTTACATTGGAAACTAATATTTATTTTTTTAATCAAATAAAGTATATTAATTATTTTGCTTTTATATCTTTATAATTAAGTTGTTAGAAATCTAATTAGATAATTTATCATTAAGAATATCTAAAAAATAATAAACTTAAAAAAATGATTGTAATTTCTAATTTTCATCCAACCAAAGTTTATTTATTAAGTAATATATAAATATTAAATAATAGATTAAAATTTCTTCATAAAGCATTAATTAGAAAAGAATTCAAATTTTAGCAGATGTAAATTTTAAGAAAAATATTATTTAGCCAATAAGGTAACTTATATTATTTATTTACAGTTTTAATTATTGTTTTATTGTTTTAAAAAAATTAAATTAGAAATCTAACTATAGTGCAACAACAGTATAATAAATAAGTGTTGATTTACTCTAACTAACAAATCTAATAGAGCTGAGGCTATCATTAATGTAAAATAAAAAAAATATTTAATTAACCATAATCTAAGAATAAACAAAAGAATAATTATTTGGACGATACAAAGATAGGAGTCGTTACAAAAAATAGATCCTAGTTAAATAAATTAAAACAACTTACACTTAAATTAGGGTATAATAATTAAAAGAATATTTTTATGATATTTATTTTTATTGTAAAGATGGAATTTAATAACAGACTTAGGAATATAAACTTCATTGAATAATATTATAAACTCAAACAACCTAACTAGATTTAAACTAAATTTAAAGTATTTTAATATAGATTAAGGAAAAATTTAATTTGTTTTTCATTCCTAAGAATAGATATAATAAAATTAGTCCAGATTATTTAAATTATTTTTCAAAAATAAATAAGCTCTCACAACTATAAGAATTTGGTATGATTTTGAAGTAAATATTTATTCCTTTAAAGAAATTAAAAAGATAGATAATTAAGTGTTTAAATATAAAAGTGATATAAATTTATAAGATGATTTTGGCAAAGCTACATTAAGATATTCCTTAAATATAGAAATTACAAATAGGATTAAGGGGGTGTTTTTAATAACATATTTATAAAGTTTATATAATTTTTAATAAATAATATAAGTGCTATTAAAGCTAAAGATGATGGAATATTAGTTCTAATCTAGACTATATCTTAATTTAAGCTTTTAACTCATCTGAATTTGAATATAAGGCTATTAATTGTAGATACTAATTTAATTAAAAAATATATTATTAATACAAATAATTAAAATTTATTGAGAGGAAAGCTTCTTTTCTTAGGAGAGCAATTTAAATTTGTAGTAAAAAATAACTAACTTCAGGTCATCATTAATTATTATTTTAATATTCAGAAATACTAGGATTAATGAGTTTGATATTGTTGATTTTATTACCTAGGTATCTTAATGCTAAAAGCTAAGGATACTTTCTTTAATTATCTAGTAATATTTTTTCTAAAATTAAAAAATATATTTCATCCAGATCAGATCAAATGGAATTAGTAGTTCAGGAATAGAATTCTAATTAAGAATTTAAGGAAATGGTAAAAACTCTCCTATTTTCATGTACATCTTGTAAATTAATATTATATTTTGATATTCTTAAACACGGTAAAAGTTCATATATTAAGGCTACTCTGATTTCAGTTTAGAGGCCGCACTTACCTGCCTTAAAAATTTTAAATAAATTTTTCAGATTTTTTTTGAATTTTAAAATATGTAATAAATTAATTACAATAAATACTTTTGATTTCAATATATTTTGAAGATTATTTATAATATTAATTAATTTAATTATTTTTGTTGTAAATTTACTACAAAAATTATTTTATTAAAATTAGATCATTTTATTTTATCTCAAAGAGAAAACTACTAAATAGAGGTTTGCTTTAAAAAGAAAGAATTAAATTATTTTGAGAAGAATCTTTTTTTGAATTAAAACAAAAAATATAAATAAATAAATTAGTAAATAAAAAAATATTAAAAATGTATATTGCAATAAATAATAAAACATCTTCAGTAGAGCAAGTAAAATTTAACTAATCTTGAAAAAAATTTATTCTATTTTAATTTTTAAATAAAAAAGTTTAATTATTATGACTCTTAGTTAATATAGACATTGAATATCTATAAAACGTAATATACTTCTGTGACTTTATTTATTTAATCTCTTAATTAATTATCTAACAGGTTTATAGAGAGCAGAGGATAAGATATAATAGAATTAGGAGTATTAATATCTAAGTGTGCAAATATTTAAAACTTAACTTTGGATTTATAGTATTTTACAATTTTATCAATAATTTGAGTGATATTAAGGCTTTATTAACAATAGAAATAATTCAATTACAGAATCATACGTTCATATATTATTTAGTTATATCTCTTAATGCAAAAAAATTGATTACCTATAACTAATTATTGCGTAAATAATCAATCATAAATTCTTTTTTCTTACTCTCCACTTTCTAAATTGTAGGGAAAACAGGATTGGACTATAAGGGACAATTATTTTAGGATAAGAATTATCTAATTTAGAAAGCCTATCAGTATTAAAATTAAACTTACAGTATTATTCTATTATTATTTCTAAATAGTAAATTTTATCAAAATTAATTTATATAATAGAGGAACTACTTAAACATCAGAATCAATTTCATAACTTGCCATGAGCCTCTCAAAATGTCAAAATCTCAGAACCTTATAACTCATTTTAAAGTACTTAATTGTAAATTTGTATCAGTTTTTAAAATTCAAAACTTAATAGAAGCAATATTATTGATGATGGAATAATCAAACTTGGAAAATATCTCTCAAGATGTTAATTACTGTAGAATTTAACAATAAATGCAAGGTGAAATATAAATTAATTTATCAAAAAGTAAGTTATTAAAATAATTTTGTAGTTTTAATTTTATTTAGGGTTAGTAATTTGCAGATTTTGCATTAGATTTATCTAAAAGCGTAGAGCTACTTAGTTTAGAACTAAACATATAGTAAAATATTAATTATTTAAGTAGAAATTTTTTATTTGTTAATTTAAAATAGAGGAAATAAATAAATTGATTTAAATTCTTTACAGCAAGCAGTCTAATACATATCTAAACTACCTTTACTTTAAAGATTTGCTTTTGAAGTTGAGTATATTTTGTTAAAAATTATAGAAATAGATTATTTAATAACTGCTTTTTATTTAGAGGTTTTAAATTAGGATAAGAAATGCCTTCGAAGATTGTCAATGGTATTTTATAATGTAAAACTCTAGTTGAATTGAATTTATAATTAAGGTTTGTTTTATTTAAAAGTCAATTTTAATTTTATTTATTACTATTTAATTTTAGAAATAATGATATTGAATTTGTTGGAGCATAGAATTTAGCAAATGAATTATTAAGAGGAATTAATCTCGAGAAATTAATATTGTCTTTTAAGTAATTCTTAGCAAATAGATATTTATTGTTAAATTAAAAAAATCTCTTATAAAATATAGTAATAATTTAATTGGAGACGAAGGATTGACAAAATTATCAGAGAGTTTATCTCAACTAACCAAGATTAAATACATTGATTTAAATTTATAGTAATTAATATTAATTTAATTACAAATCTAAATCTCAATAAACATTACTTAATTTATAAACAATTTTTAGATCTACTTAGATTACAGATGTAGGTATTAATCAACTAAATTCATTAATACAACATTTGCAAAATCTAGAAAACCTTTAATTGAATCTAAGGTAAATAAATTAATTTAAACAGAATATATAAACAATATAATTCTTTTTAGTTATAACAACATTAGCTAAAATAGTTTAGTTGTAATGGGAGAATCTTTATTAAATCTAAATCACCTAAAGTATTTGAATTTAAATATCAAGTAAATTTATTTTCTAAATTTCATAAATCTCAATTTTAGAGAACTCAATATTACACTTCTTAAATCTTCTTGAAGATATCATTAAGGTTAAAAATTTAGTTAATCAATAATATTGAATAAGGATAATTTTTAAACAGGGGAAAAAAAACATTTTCAATTTAAAAATAAATTTCATAAAGTTGTCTATTCTTTCTTTTTTTATAATCTCTAAAAAGTACAAATTTCCCTACCTACCTACCTAATACTTTTATTTAAATATATATATTATATGATTACAACTCCTCACAGATATAATAAGAAATTAGAATGTTTAAATAAGATTTTATTTATTATTTTAATAGTTAGATTGTTATCTGCTTTAATATTCTTTTTTAAAATAATAATAGTAAATGCTAATTTTTATATTCAATTATCTTGATGTTTTGCAAGTTAGTCTCAAAGTGCAAAAACTTACTAACTATTCAGCTACATTTATTGTAATATAGATTTTTCAATTCTGAAATAAATATTTATTCTAAAAAAATTTAGAGGTACTAGAATTAATCCTTCATAGAGGAAGTTGATTCTCACTAGTTTAAAAAAGTCATTAAGACTTGTTAGCTTAACTTGATACATCTGGAAAATAAATATCAATGAATTAAGCAGGATTTTTAGATTTTTATTGATATAATTTTAATAATCTTTTTTGTTAAAATGTTTATAGTATTAATGTAATTAATGATTGAAATTAATTATCATAATAAAGTTTATGTATCTATTTATTTTATTATAGAATACATATTTTTATATTTTTACACCTTTAAAAATAATTAAACACAATTTAAATATAAATAAAAAACATAGTTTTCCATTCATTGTGTTAATTTAATTTTATTGAAATCTTTCATTTAAGAATAAATTTTAAAATTAGAGGGAGAACTATTTTCTTTTTCTCCTTACATTTTTTATTTTTATTTATCAGTAAGCATAAAAGTATCATTTAGCAAACTTTGATGATTTTGTACCATAGGAGGAGTATTTAATTTAATTAATGAAGTTTATTCTAATTATTAAACCAAATCTATATCAAGTAATTATATCAATCTTCTATCAATCTTAGATTAGGATTTTTCTACCTAAAAAATTTTAAAAAATGCTTCTTCTGCTTCTTTTCCTTTTTACTATTCATCTCTATTATCTTCTAATAAGAGTTAAAATCTTGAAGCTTATCTTTGAGTTTTTTGGCTTGGAGAACTATTTTTTTATTCTAATTCTTTATCTTATTACCTTTTACTTGCTTATAATATCTTCTTTTCTAGAATTTCATCTTCAAAATCAGAGAGATAAATAGTAGGCTTTGGTATGAATTCAAATAATTTAATTTGATTTTCATTTAATAATAAGTGCTTTAGTTTCTCAATTTCTATTAGCTTACTCATAATATAAAAAATATCTAGCTTGTCTTAAAGTTTATCAATACCATAGTTTATCATTTTAGTATAAGGTTTTTATCTTCTCATAATATTTTGAAATGTTGTTTATATCATTCTAAAAAAAGTAATTTTTATGCGATTATAAGCAGCACCAGCAATATTTTTGAAGATGCTAACTAATTATTGATTATCTCTCATTTAACCATTATGTGTTAACGTTTATTAAAATATAGAATGAGTAGCCTATATGCTAGGGCTAATTTATGTTAGAAATATATCTTATTGGGTTCTTTAAATAACATTATTTTCTGATTACTTTAAATTCTCCTTAAATTCTAATTGACTCTTCCTTTTCACCTCCTATTAGTTAACATAGGGAATATTTTTCTTTTTTTTCATAGTAGGGTATTAGGAAAAGGGCTCTTCTCCTTCTCTATCAATATGTCTGACCGTATTTATTAGTGGAGTATCTTAAAGACTTTATTATTTATTAGGTTTATCATCTTTTATAGGGTCTATATTACCCTATTTATCTCTTTTTTATTAAAAATCAAAAATTGAATTCATCAATTCCTTAAGTAAAGCAAGCCTAGAAATGGGCATGCATATAATACAACCAAAGAAGAATAAGATATTGTAAATACCACCAATTTGTGAAATTCCACTGTAAAGTTTTAGATATGTTCTTATATACTCTGATTCTTTATTTTTTTCTAATCCTATATATATTTCATATAATTTATTATCTGTCTTAGTAATAATTGTTTCTCTATCAAAACTATAAACTAAACGTTCATCAGAAGTAAATTCCTCTTTAAACAAACCAAAATCTGAAGTTATAGTTGTCTTTCTAAAGTAAACATTAATGTTTTTGAAAAGTGAGATACCAGACTACCAAAACGTATTTTATGCTATTGGCTTAAAAGGAGAATCTTTATCAGTTGATTTTACAGCATAATTTACATAATATAATTAAAATGCAATATTACTAAGTCTTTGTTAAATAATAGTAGAATCTTTACAATTTGTTAAGCAAGTTTTAACTTAAATATATAATCTTCTATATGTCAAAGCTCCGAATTATCCCTCTAAGTTTAATTGAGCATCTAAAGGGAAGCAGTAAAGGTTATTATATTTTAAAGTTGAAAAATACTTTTATGTTTCTTCAACCTAAAAATGGTTTATTGAGCAAGGTACCATTTTAATTTATGTACTTTTATTAGTTTGATCAAATTGTTAAGTTATAGGATTAAGCACTTTTTTAGTTTCTATTAGTTATACATCTAAGTAATAAATTTGTTCGTCTATGAAATGAACTAAACTCTTATCTTGAATTCCCATAGCCATTGAAAATTTTTATAATTCTAAGTTATAGAGAGTAGGGCTTTCTACTATCTTCTCTTAGAATACGACATTAGGTCTCTAATAACTAAAACATTAGTAAAGAACCCAATAGGAATATAAAAAAAGGAGGATGAAAATAAGGAGGGTAACTAGGCTGCCATAAATAGTAGTGTGCTTTTGAAAGTTATTAAATCTAATTGATATTGGAGTTCCAAAAATGTCTACTCTCTCAATGAACTTTTTTCTTATTTCATTCTTAGAAGATGAAAGCATCTTTTACACCTACAATCTACTTATTAAAATTGATTTGATTCTATTAAATTAACTAGGTTAATAAGTTTTTATTTGAACTATTTAGATTTCTATATTAACAATTTCCATATTTTAAGCAATAAATTTATAATTATTAACTAAATTTCTATTATAAATGGATTTACTTGTTTATTTTATTAAATAATTTAGCTATAAACTTTATTAAATACCTACTTGTTCATTCAATTACAAAGTATTTACTTAATAATTTAAATTATATTAAATGTAAAAATAGTTTCTATTATATTTCAGATACATAGTAAGATGCATGCTTCATATTGCAAATAACTTATTTAAATATCTATTGATGTTATACTATCTAAGATATATTAAATAAATACTATGGGCCTTACTTGTTTCATTATTAATTTTTTAATCAAAAGTCTGTTAAAAAATTAGAAAATATAGTACTTTTTTGCAAAGAATGTACAATTCAAAATTGTGATGTTAAAATCATTTATATAATTTTTATCAAAATATATTCATATGTATACTTTACAATAATATAATATTCATCTATTTGTTTAAATTAAAAATTTATTTCTTATTTAATTATCTGTCTTTCATTAGGTATTCACATTTTTCTATCTAATTTAAATTTTAAAAATAGTATTAAATTATATAAACAATAATTATATATTTTTACCTTAAGTCTTTCACCACTAATCTTTTTATTCTCATTATTTAAGATGATATAACCTATAAATTTTTTAATCTTTTATTTGAAATATTTAAAAAATAATTTAATAAAAAATAATAAAATGGATACTATAAATAAATAATTAATAGACATTAGCAAATAAAATAATATAAAATTTTACTCTAATAAAAGAGTTAATGTTGTAAGTTATGAGCAATTTCTTAAGGTAGACCCTAAACCACAAGTACTTTGACCTAAAATGTTATTGCTGCTATTTTATTTAAAAAATTAAGTAAAAAAAATAATAGCAGAGAGAATAAATTTGTGTTGAAAAGTGGAAGAAAATAAATATAATAAAAAATTTTACATTAAATCGAGAGATAATGTAATAAGTTATGAGCAATTTCCTAAAGCAGTCCCTAAATCACAAACACCTTTATTTCCAATGATATTACTTCTAATTTATTTAAAGAATTTAAATAAAAAAATAAAATGGTAGAGAGAATAAATTTATCCTGAAAAGTAGAAAAAAATAAAATATTAAATTTTTTACCTTAATATAAGAGCTAATGTAGTAAGTTATGAGCAATTTCCTAAAGCAGATCCTAAACTACGAGCACCATGATCTCGAATGGCATTACCACTATTTTATTTAAAGAATTAAGTAAAAAAAATAACATAACAGAGAGAATAAATTTGTGCTGAAAAGTAGAAGAAAATAAGAGTAATATAAAATTTTTTACTTTAAGTTAAGAGTTAGTGTAGTAAGTTTTAAGCAATTTCCTAAATCAGCCCCTAAACCGCAAGCACCTCGATCTTCAATACCATTTCCGCTATTAGTTTTAAAGTTTTTATTTAAAAAATAACATAGTAGAGAGAATACATTTGAGTTAATAAGTGGAAGAAAAAAAAATAATATTAAATTTTACATTAAATCAAGAGTTAATGTAGTAAGTTATTAACACTATCTTAAAGAAGACCCTAAACCACAAGCACCTAGATCTCTAATTTTATTGTAACTATTATATTTAAAGAGTTAAGTAAAAAAAATAACATAGCATGTAAGGAAATAAAAATAATATAAAATTTGTTACCTTAAATTAAGAGCTAATGTAGTAAGTTTTGAGTAATTTCCTAAAGCAGACCCTATTTCACAAGCACCTAAACCTCCAATGTCATTACCGCTATTATATTTAAAGAGTTAAGTTAAAAAATAACATAGCAGAGAGAATAAATTTGTACTGAAATGTAGAAGAAAATAAAAGCAAAATAAAATTTTACAAAAAATCAAGAGTTAATGTAGCAAGTTATGGACAATTTCTTAAAGCAGATACTAAACCATAAGCACCTTCATATCCAATGTCATTTCCGCTATTATATTTAAAGAGTTATTTAAAAAATAACATATCAGAGAGAATAAATTTGTTTTAAAAAGCAGAAAAAATAAAAATAATATTAAATTTTTTACCTTAAATTAAGAGTTAATGTAGTAAGTTATGAGCAATTTCCTAAAGCAGACCCTAAACCACGAGCACCTTAACTTCCAATGTCATTGCCGCTATTATATTTAAAGAATTAAGTAAAAAAAACGACCTAGCAGGGAGAATAAATTTGTACTGAAAAGCAGAAGAAAATAAAAGTAATATTAAATTTTTTACCTTATATTAAGAGTTAATGTAGTAAGTTATGAGCAATTTCCTAAAGCAGCCCCTAAACCGCAAGCACCTTAACCTCCAATTTGATTGCCGCTATTTTATTTAAAGAGTTATAAAAAAAATAACATAGCAGAGAGAATAAATTTGTGTTGAACAGTTGAAGATGAAAAAATATAAAATTTTACAGTAAATCAAGAGTTAATATAGTAAGTTATGAGCAATTTCCTAAAGCAGACCCTAAATCACAAGCTTCTTAATCTCTAATATTCTTTTAGCTTTTTTATTTAAAGTAATTTTTTAAGTCAAAAAAAAATTATTGCAAATATTTACCTATAATCAAGTGTCAATTTATTTGCTAAAATATTTTGTTGAATAAACTTTTATTATATAAATAATATAATTTTTAATATGATTTTAATAATAAGGTATTTACATCTTTAAATTAGTCTTCTATCATTCTTTATAGCAGAATATTTTTCGGGGGGTTTCTTAAAATATGCAAAAAGTTGCAAAATGCAAAAAATTCAAATTATTCAAAAATAAATTCTTAAAAAATAAAATATAAGGGTTACCTGGTGCTAAATATCTGTATCAATAATTTAATTTGGAAAAAATATGGATTGTTTATACAATTTATATAATTTATCTTTTGATTAGAAAGCTAAGCATCTATTAACCCTTCTGATCAGAATACTAATAAGATTTATTACAATTTACTATAATACTCTTTTTGAAATATTTATTTTTTAGCTTACTTATCTGTTATAAGTGAGTATATTTTGAAGCTATACTTAAAATTTATAAAATACTAATGTTGATATTTAAATAATTAGTTTTTGTTTTAGTATGATTCCAAAATAAATAGAAAACCTTTTAAATCAATTTATTTATTTAGATAATAAAGTTTATAGCATTTTGATTTTGAAATATATTCATTAGCTTTTATAATTCTTTTTATTTTTTTATCCCCTTATTTGTAAAAGATTAATAATAGTAAGCGTCATTCGAGAATTTCATAGATGGATTTTTATGTTTAGAAATATATTATAAAAGAAATAGATTCTATTTTAATAAACTTGAATAGGTAGTCTAACCAGTAATTTGATCTTCAAATTATCAAGAAGAATTTAAAAAATATGAAAGAAAAATAATCAAATACAATACTTAAAAGCTTTAAATTATGGTTAACAAGAAATTTATTATTGTAGTCTAGTATTAGCAATTGGAATCTGCTAACTGTCCTTTGATAAAAAGTTATTTCTTTAAGAGAATGAAAGTTACTATTTAGATCTTTCAGATTATTACTAAAATTTTGCGACTTCATTTACTTGGCCAGAAATATCAGAAACTTTAAAAATTAACGAACAATCGAAAGCTTTAAGTGAAATAAAAGACCTAAAATCTCCCCCAGATTTGATTGTAGCTAGTTTTATAGATGGAATCAATACCAAATATTTTTATGGTATTACATCTAAATAAATCTCCAGTTATCAATATGATATAGTTTTCTCCTTGTACATTGTTTAAATATTAGTCACTATAATCTAGAATTTGATTTGGAGAATCCCTCATTTTTAAGTAAAAAATTTATTGTGAACATATCGTTTAACTTAGCGATTTTGATTATTAATCTAGAAAAGTAATAAATTGCTTATTCTTATGTCCCAAATCAAAAAAATTTCATCAGATATTGATAAACAGTGGGGAATTAAGTATTGCTTTACCTCTATAAAATCATCCCTTATTAGATTTAATTACCATCTATGATTTTATATGGGTAAACGCAAGATAAAGCCTAAAAGAATTTATTTGCCTGAAATAGCTTAAGAGAGATTCATCTTAAACTACATTGAAGTGATTTGCCATACATCCTAAGTCAGGAATTTTAAATTTGCAAGTGATCCTAATTCTGGTGTTTTATTTGTCATGTGTGACACTATTCTTTATAATACAATTATTAATCTAGTAAAGATAATTTAGGACTAACAACTATTATTTCGAAAATCTAAATCCAATTGGATGTATCAACATATACTGATTTAATATGCATAGATGGAACTCTTTTCATTAGTAATAGCTAATATATAGTTGGATATGATTATACATATAAGGGATTAATTGGATAAAAATTATAAATTCCAAAAATTAATGACTAATAACTGGTAACAATATTCTCTAAAAGCTTCTTAATCTAAGGAACAGATGATTAAAATAGATCACTATTGAAATAATATTCATATAACAATTACAAATCAGGATAAGCTCTATTCAGGAGATAACTTTTAACACAAGATATTAGCCAAGGTTAGATAATACCATTAAGAAATGATGATGAATATGCTCTTATTACTTCTTTAACTTCTTCTAAATATTACTTGTACAGAATAATTAAAGTTAAACATATTCTTAAAATCAATTATACACATCAGTTCAATTCCTTTAGACTTCTTAAAATAGTTTTCAAATTCTCAATTCTAACTTAATTTGTTCTCTCAACTAAAAATTCCAATGCAACTAAATACTCAAACAAGCTTCAATTACATATTTTTTAAGTATTGATGTGGATGTATTTAATAAAGAATTAGTTTTTCCTTTATCTTTCAATCTGGTTGATCCAATTCTGAAATAACAACTAAAATATTCTATATAAATTTTAAGAAATCTTTAACCTTAATATGGTATAGAGGATTAATCAGCAGATGGTATTTAAAAACTTAAAGGATTAATTTAAGATTCAAATTGGGAAGGTACTCAAGCTTTTGTGTTCGATGATACAAAGGTATTTAATGCCAATCTTCTCGGTTGGTCAATTATTTAAGGTGGTAATGTCTACAATAGATTTTCAACATAATCTTAACCTAATATTAATATGTTTACTATTCTTTATAATGTTATTACTGTTTTAACAAATGATAAACTTGCTCTTTAGAATATAATAGAGATACCTGGAAAATTTAGTGACGCTTGTATAGTCTTAGATGATAAAGCATCTGTCAAAACAAAAAGTGATTCAATTACTTAATTTACACTTTATACAATCTGCCCTTCTTAATACTTTGTTTACAACATAGAATTAACAAAAGATCTTTAAAGTGGAAAAACTACAGGCTCATTCACATCTTAACCTCCTAAATAACTTAAATAAAAAATTAAAGTTTAATCCTTTACAAGATTGGTTACTGTAAATGATTAGTAATTAATCTTTAGTATTTTTGGAGATTTACTAGCTGTAATTCAATAAAGGAGTGGTGAAATTTAGCTTTATGATAATTGTTTGAATCAATAAAACTAAGATACCTTCTTCTACTACTTGTACTCTTTAAATATTTATCTTCAAATATTTAAAGATGGTTAAATTTTAATTTATAAAATTGGAATCATAAAGCTATTTCAGTTTTTTACATTTAAAAGCTGTTAACATAAAAGATGTTTGTAGTTAGCTCTGATTGTTTTATTAAGACTATCGAATAATACTCAGATTCATCTTTTAGAATATCTTTCATTTAAGTTAGTGCTACTTATGACTTTACGATAACTTAGGATACCAATAATAATTTAGCCCTTTCGAGAGCTGTAAAATTTAAATTAGTTGAAAGTCAAGAAAATTACATTTATGGATTTAAGGGAGATATTTATACTATTTTAGTATTAAATTATTAAAATTATATTAGATTTAAGCTTTATGATACCTCTTATTCTTCTAATTAATACATAATTTAATCATCTACTGAGATTGTTTTGTCTGGATATCAATATATTATTTTTGTTAGAAATATTTAATAGATTTCTATAAGTTAAGTTCTTCTTTCTTTATCAAATTAATTCTAATATATGATAACTATATCAGATAATGTCACTTTTTATTTAGAAAAGCCAACTTCCTCTAACATTTAATAACTGGTTAAATTTAGACCTTTATAATAAATTAATCACACAAACACAAACGAAGTTAGTTTATACATTTAAGGAAAAAATTCTCCTATTCCAAAAAGTAGCTCTTATTTAATAAATGTTATCACTAAGCTAATTTTAATTGGTATTTTTATAAGTTTATGAATTAAATAGGTACTTCTTGTTATTAACAATTCTATATACTCATAATATAAAAAAGATAATTAATTATATTTTAGGTTATTATAATTTATATATATATTATTATTTTCCTAATTGATGTTTTTTATTTAATACTTAATATCCTTACCATAAATTAGTCAATATCTATCAATTAAGGTGTTCCTGCAACCAATTAATTTAAAACATAGAAACATTTTTGTTTAACAATGGATTGGTAGACCAAATCCTCTCTATATAAATCGATTTTCTAGATTGATAATTTAGATAGATTTGGATTGATAGTCAGATTATCAAATTTATGGAATGTAGAAAATTACCATTTTACTTATAATCCATCAAGATTTATACATGAATAATAAATTAATTCATTTTTTTTTAAAGATTAATCTAATTCAGTTTACTATTACACCTTAATTTGTTTCATATGAAATAGTAAAATGGTAGAATTCTCTATAATTGTAGAATCATTAATTATAATCATTATAATTACTTTAGAATCCCTTCTGTATCTATATATTTAACATGAAACAAAAAGTTTGTTTAAAAAAATTATTGATAGTTGTTAAATAAATAAAATTATGTTAATTTTAAATTAATATCATTTTTGTTAAATGAAGTATTAGAATTTTTTTAGCTAGAATGGCTAGTTATACTTAATTTATTCTTATCAAAATAAATCAAAAATCTGATACTCCACTAAATCAAAAGACACTAGCTCAGTCATGTGGAAATCATCATCATAAGGGATATTTTTTTCATAACTATTTGAAATGTAATAAGTAGTTGTTAGTAATGGGAGCTTGTAGTAATGAATGAACTCTACCATCAAGTAGGCTGTAGGTTTTCCGAGATTATCTCTAACTACTGTTATTTGGGGATTCTTTCCATTGAATACTTTTGTAGTTATTATTCTCTTATCGCAAGAGTTAATAAACGTTGAAGCTTTAATTCTTTCTAATAAATCATCTAATTAACCCCACATGTATGTTATGGTGTAAGGAACATTCCTAACAACCTTAAACTTTTCATCTTTATACATTGAGCATTTAGACCAGTTTCCATTATTGATTAACACTCCACTCCAAGTAGATCCATTCCCACTAGTAGAAATAAAGAAGAGCTTTCCTTCATACTCTTCTATTTTTAAAGAAGTTTCTGTACCATAATGCAATGGAGAAGAAGGATATATTAATTATGATTCCTGATTTGACAATTAAATTGAATGATAGAAGAATAAAATTTCAGAAATACCATTTATTTTATTTATTTATTCATAAGAGTAAACTTACACTATTTTTCCTTAAAAGTAAGTACTAGATACATATTTAAACCCATAAGTTTCTACAATTATTATTGGCTACTTTATTTTTAAAAGAAGTTTTCCATCATGTGCCCCTATTAATTTAACTTCAAGCGTGAAAGGATTCTTAAGCTATGAAATGGCAAAATAAGATAAATTTCCTTCAATTAATACAAGATCACTGCAAATGTAGCTTTTATTTTTATTTTGAGTCCTCACTATATCTAAGTCTAAATTATTTTTAATTTTGTAAACATGAAGTTAAGTAGGCGTTTCTACCATTAAATATTGACCCTTTGCTGAAAGCTTTGTTATTGGGTTATAGAAAATCATTATTTAACCTTTGGGTTCAGAAAAAGAGGTGTTATTGTAAATCGAAAGTTCAAAATGTTAGGTATTCCAATTAAATTTACTGATAAAAAATATTCTCAATTTCTTATTATATTCTATGATACTATCACTCGATTGATTAAAGCGTAATTTTGGTGGGACGTATTATACTTAAGATGTCTGATTTGCTCTTTGTAATAAAACAGCAAGGTTCTCACTATTCATATTAGAAGTTATTTTAAATCTATTTACATCTACTTCAGTTTTATTACACTTGTTTTCCCAAAATCTATCATAAACATCATAAATAGAGTTTTAGTATGTTGGTTACCAAAATTAGATAGGCAGATCAAACTTATACATGTACTCTGGAAAACCCTCTTCACAGTAGTTGGGTAATTTGCTAGATCTTTCATTAAATTAGGTTACTCTTTTCCTTGGTCCATCGTATTCTTACTAAACCACTATGTTTGATTATGAAATATAATCTTCTTTCTAATCACAAAGTTTTAATGTGATACATTTAGTGTCATAATATTTTATCAAACTTGTTGATCCTGTGACTAATCTTAGGTTAAGGTTTCTCTCTTCAATAATCTTTAAGAAATTATAAATGAAATCAGTTGTCTAACTATGATTTCTATCAGAATACTAAAAGTTTATTGCAAAGTTTTTCGTTTTTTAATACTTTTTAAATGGAGTATTTTTACTAAAGATAAAAGAATATTTTGGATCTGAAATCATTTCAAGCATTTCGTTACTAGTATTAAAATGATAATTAAATATAGGTTATTAGCTCCAATCGCCTCTCAAAGCTAGACAGCAGATATTAAAACCAAAATCTTAGTAATAACCACATTAAGTATAGTTTCTATTCCAAGTCGAGTACTTTTCACAACTTTCTTGAGTAGCTTAAAAAATATCAAATTTGAAATTATAAGTTCCTTTGATTAACTCTTATAAAGCGATATTCTAATCATTCATGCTATGTGTTTAGTAAGGTAATTCTAAAATATTATGCGATTGCGAAGAAGCAATTAATATTATTATAAAGATCAATTATTTCATTTAAAATCTATCTATCATCTAATATTTATTATCAATTTTTTTCTTTTTTTCAATTCAATATTATTTTATTTAATTATTAACAAATTTTTCACACTCTTTTCTTAATACTATAAATATTAAATAATCAAAAAATTTATATTTATTTAATACAAAATCTTTATAATCAAAATTTCAGTAAAGTATTAATTTCTATACGATTTAGATTAGTTGATTGATTGATAATTGAAATAAATTATTTAAAAGAAGGAATTTCAAAGTACATTTATTCATATAATAAAGCTTAGAGAAATTTTTAAATAAATTAATCTAAATTTGTATATAGAAATTCAGGTCTCAGCAGGAGGAGCTCTTTAAGTTTAAGATAATTTATGAAATTGATGAATTTAGGAGGTATTAATCTAAATGGAAATTTATCTTCAAATTTAGTAGGGTTTATTGCTAGCAATATACTTTCATAAAATTATTGAAAAATATTATTTTATATTGAAAATTGATTAGTGTGACACCAAAAAATTATCACTAAACCCTACTTAAATTTTAAAAAAAACATGTATTAGCTTTGAATTAGTTTAGATTATTTAAATGAATTTAAATATGAGAAAAATAAGTTAAGAGATGTACATAAATAAATTCTATGAATAATAAAACAAAATATTATGTTGGTTTAATAATACTATTTCATTATTGATAGTGATCTTAAATCGATTTTTCATCTTCTTTTTGTTGTGATTAAGGTTATTACATTGATCTTTCATAAGGAGTTTGATAAGATTCTCTATGAGAATTAGCTCTTTCCGAATTTTGAGAAGAAGATTTTTAAACTATTAAATTGACATTTTCTACAACTTAAGAATGGGATACTGAAGATGAATGAACAGAAGTCTTAATATCGACTGACTCAATTAAGGTAGCTTAAAAGTTATTTACAATTTTTATATCCCCCATTTAGTGTTACTCTTAAGATTCCTTTTAACTCAAACTTTATTATATTAATTGAATTTAATTGTAATCTTAAGTGACTTATTAAGGAATTAGATCAGCTGATTTATGGGTTAAAATATTATTATTAGGAGGGGTATTAATTGAATCGTTATAATGATAGTTATTTGTGTTATCAATATAGTCTTCTTCTTCTGTTTTGCAACGCTTCTCTAATTACTAAATAGAGTTTTCATTTAAAGGTTCACTTTATATTTCCTAATTATCATATGAGTATTCTATTTAGTGATTTTAAGCATCCTCTGTGTGGTAGCCACTATTATAATCTTCACTGTTATGCTGTTAATCTTAAATAGAAAAAGATATTTATTTTTAATGATTATTTGTTTTTCCACTATTAGAGTTAGATGAAGGAGATTGTTGAGGTGGCTGTTAATGAGGATTGTTTAAATGTTACTGCAATAATTACTATTAGCTTAAATTATCTTTTTGTTAAGAGTTATAGTATGACCCTTCCTAAACTAACTATTAATTGAAGGTGCCATTAGCATATATATTGTATTAATTAACTTCATTAGATTAATCACTTCTTTGCTAAACTGAAGAATAATTAGAATGCTTTTCATTAGGATAATATTAGCGAGAGCTGTTAAACTTCTCTGATTTTTAGTCAAATGATTATGTATTGATAGATTATTCTTCCTCGTTATACAGATGAGATTGTCTCGTAATCTGCTCTATTAAATACCTTACTTAATGATTAAGTTATTCAATTTGTTAATCTTTCATTTTATTCTATTCATTTAATTTTTCGATTTAATATTAAATTTGAATATTATCGATTTTGTTATCCTAATTTGTTGTAACCTAAGTATTTGTAATTTATTAAATGTTGTCTTTTGATTTTCTTTAATTCCCTTTCTATTATTTTTTATTTTTTATTATTATTAAGTTCGAGTTTCCATTTACTTTTTAATTCTATTTGTTTAATTATTCTATAGGATTCTTTTAATTTTGAATATTTTAAGCATTCTAATTATTTTAGATTATTTCTGCTTATTATGAGAATTAGAAGTTAGTATTTTAATTTTTAGGAGTTTCACTATTAGATTTACTACCTTTAACAATAAAAGCTCTGCCTGAAGGAGATATAGGGTTAGTTGATAAGGGCTTTTCAGGTGTACGATCCTTCTAAGATGATTATTCTTATCTTGTTGGAGTAATAAAGGAGTCTTTCCCAGTGCTTTAACCAAAGAATTATTAATTCTTTCTTTAAGGAGATATGAGATTATTCTTGTATTATTCTTGAGCTATTTTTTAACTTCTTTACAATTATTAATAAAGCTAACTAGATCCTTAATACTATTCATTATTGAGTTTCTTCATAAACTTAGTAAGAGAAGTTATTTGTGTCTTATTTTTGGATTCCGTACTTTACTTATACTTTCCTATAAAATTGAAGTTAGATTGAGAAGTTGAACTCTAATGGGTCTATCCAGCTGTCTTTAATCTCTCTTTCGTTCCTGTAATTTTAAAGCTATTAAAACATTCGTTAGGAAGTGTTACGAATTGACCTGTCCCAACACATGATGGGATACTGGGGATTGTATTGAAATATTGTCTAATATAAATAAAAGTTAAAATAGGTAATTGGAATTGATAAATTCTAGGTTTTTATATATTCGTTAATTAAAAAGCTGTAAGTTTTCAAATTTACTTTGCTTCTTAAACTATTGTAATATGATAATAAATGTTAAGATTTTTCAAAAAATTTGATTTAGTTCATGTAAATTTTTATAAATTTGATAAAGTAAGCTAAAGTGAATAAATGATGGAAGTATATTTTTATTAACTTAGATTGAGGTAATTAATTCAATTTGCAATAATAAATTGATGTAATCAATATTTATTATGATAAAATTTTGATATTAGGTAAGCGATTGTTTTCTTAATTATATAATTAATTGATTATCATCATTACATAACTCAATCTATTTGTTTGTTTTTTTTACACTTCAAGTATCTTATTTAATTCTAACTATTTTCTATCCTAAATTTCTTTTAAAAATGAATGAAAAATCTAATAGAATAATTACTCTGCTGCTGGACTATCAGTGAGGTGACTTTTAAATTAATTCAGACTGCTAGAGTCTTAGCTAGAATGATGAGTTCCTCCATTTTCATCTTGCCTTCCTCCAAATAAAGGAGAAGGTTTTCTACTTTCATTGTTATTGTTGATTAATTTACCATCTTGATCTATATTAGCTAATAATTATCCTCCATGTAAAATCTAATGTATCTTCTCCTGTGAATAAGACTCATAGAGTACCTTCCTATTATCTGTTTTAGAAGGAGAGGGCTTATGTTTACCGTATGTATCTCCTTAATTTGGTGAAGCTACTTTTTGCTTCATTTAATTTTATATTTAAGAATAAATTTGCTGAACTCTTTTATTATTCTTTTCTAGAGTAGAAAGTAACTTTTTATCAATTGCGATTGGAGAAACTGATGAATATGCCCTTTAATTGGATAGATACTCTTTATTCTTTTCAATCTCTCTGTAGAATGATTCAAGAGTCTCATCTTGCATTGTTTGATTCCCTTCTTCTTAAATATTATTCTCCGAATTTTGATTATCTTATGCTGGCCTTTTATGTGAATAAATATTCTATAAAATTCTAGGATTTTAAGAGGGCTTAAATGATTAAGTATTTATTTTGCTAAATGAGGTATTGTTGCTTTTGCTACGATTTGCTATTTCTGTTAAAATCTTCTGTGCTGATTTGGGTAGGTCTTATGATATCTTCTTACATGTTGTAGGATTTATTGTTTTCATGGGTGATTTACTCTTAGAAGCTATGTAACCTTTAGAAGAGTTCTTAGAATGTTGTACTTTAGTTTTTTCTATACTTTTAGAAAGAGTTTCTTGCATTTTTTCTTCAAGCTTTGCTAAATCTCTCTTTCTATTTTCAACTTCTTATGTATTAGTAGGAACACTTGAATGCAATACACTTTATTCTGTAGGAAAAGTAAAAGGCATAGTTGTATTTTACTTTTTGACCTAAGCATAACCTGGAGACAAACTCCTCAAATTCTTCTTTTCATTTCTTAAATAATACTAAGGGCTATTCACATTCACCTGTTTTGATATAAGTGGGTTCATTATGGATTTCCTATTTTCCTTATAGATTTTTATAAATTTATGAGTGCTTTTAGTCCTATAATCAAACAATCTTTTTTAATTACTATCAAAAATCAAATAAATCAAATTTTATTTTTTTTATTAATACTATTTATTTATTATAAAAGTTATCCAGCTAATTAATTATCTAGCAAATATATCTAAATATCATTCGTTCCAATCTTCTAAGTCTAATATACTTTATATATCAAAAATCTAATCAAATACATCCTTCAAATCATTTAAACTTTTAGTTTTTTTATCTAGAACAGTAATTTTACTTACCACTATATTATCTTTACCCTCAAATTTTGCAAAGTTTAGATAATCAATCCAATTATCAATCAATCAACAATTATTATTTTAGTAGAATTAATTAATTAATTACCTTAATGAAAAGAACTTATTAAATTCAAAAATATTTTCTCAATCAATATTTAAAATAAAATTTGTTTGATTTCCTGATTTTGTAAACATTAGAAAAAGATAAACAAAATTTCATTAAGATGAAAAAATTGAGAGTTTAAATAAATAAATAAGTTAAATTTTAATTTCAATATACTTTTGTATTGAACTTTGATATATTTAATGAGGATAAAATAAAAAGAGAACTAAAATAAATGAGATTATTGAAGAAATACTCTTTGTATTTAATTGATTTTTATTAAAGTTTGATTGGTACTTATAAAATAAATCTATTAGATCTTCGAATTGGCTAATTATAATAGAAGAATTTTTAATATAGAAACAAACAAACAAACTAAGAAAAGTATTACAAAACTACGAAAAAAATATATACAATTAATTAGTGATCAAGAAATTATAATAGGATTAGCAATAATTCTGCTTAAAATTTATTCAGCATTTCTACCAAAGAAGGCTTTCTTTTCACTTTCTGCTCTATAACCATTGTTACCAATCTAATTAAAAATTAATTAGTGATTAATTTAATAGTTGAGAATAAAAAATTGATATTTAATTACAACTACGAACTAGACATTATGCTTTTCATTTAAATTAACATAGTTAACTATAGCTTCACCTGCATCATAATTTGGTTTTAAGGAAATAAATTCCCAATTTTTCTAATAATAATACAAAATTTTATAATTATTTACTGGTTAATTATTTGTTTGACTTATTTTTAATAATCTTACATAATTAATATGGTTCATTTCGTTTTGGATTAATTAAGATATTTCCTCAGTCTATTTAACTCTATCAGGAGAGGGAGCAAAACAAGCTATCAATTTATCACTTGGGTGATTTGCAAGAGAAGCTGCCATATGAAGACATCTTAATGATTTCTTAGAACCATCAATACCTACTAAGAAGGTAAATCCACCACTTTCTTAATTCTTTCTAACAAATAATTCTTTTATCTATTTTATTGAATGAGAAAATAATGTTAACTATTAGTAAATTAGTAAATTTAAGTTTGCTGTATCATCAAAAAGCTCATGTTTACATTTACAAATATAAAGTATCATTTGATTACTTTATTATCTAATAAGTTTAATAATCTCATTTCTTTTCAATCAAACCAAAATTGATAAAATTAATTACGATAACTAAGGGAATCATTTAGCTTTAGGCAACACCTCTAACAGTTTGAGACAATACAGTAGGATCGCTTTTTTATTAAAAGTAGAATTGTAAAATTCATATAGAATATTTTTACTATCCAAAATCTACACAAAGTTAATCAATCTAAAAATAAATTTTAGCAATTTTTAAATTACTTCTTTTCACCCTTTCTTCCTGAGTATCCGATAAATAAGAAATCTCCCTTCAATACTTGGCAAATATCTAAAATCTAATCTCTTGAATGCTGATACTTTGCATTTTTATCTTAGAAGATCAAATTGAATTTATTAGGTGTGAACTATTTTAACAGGTTGAATATAGATCTTATTATATCATTTGTAAAAACTTACTCTTGAAATGAGTTCACTCTTATATTCCTATTCTATATGCTCATGAGTAAAGTGCTTAGGTAAAAAAGTCTTGTCTTTATTAGAAACATGGATGATATGAATCGTCTTAAAGAGATTACCATATCCAAAGATCTCTAGTGCTTACTATTTTAATAATAAGGTAAATAATAGTCTATTGTTTAGCAAATTATTATGAATTCTTTTCTTATTTTGAGCTAGGTTTATAATGCTATTCAAATGTATTAAAATTGACTACATGGAAAGATTGCTTGGCCTTTTCAGAACCATCAGTTGCTATCATTAAATTTTAGAAGGTGAAGTTAGCGTTCATTTTACTTTGTTTTTAATTTAATTTTGAGATATGAAAAAGTTTTAGCGTTTTATTTAATATTTTTTATTTATTTCAAATTATTTTTGGATTTTATATGGAATAGTTCATAAAGTATGCAAAATTTCCTTGGCTAGTAATTATCTTGAAAAATATAATACTTAAAATAGGTACAAGCTAAATCATTCATAGATTCATATCTTAGAATTTGCTTCAGTATTTTCTCTTTTTACACTCAATAATATACATTCATCAATTCATGGGTTAAAATTTAGAATCTAATAATTCACCAAAGATCTTTATTAAAAACCTAAATGAGTACTTATTTAAAGTGTAAAAAGAGATACAAAATAAATTCCAAATCTTTAAAAAATTCTTAAGTTCGATCTTATATGAATTATGTTAAAATAAGAAAATACGTTTGAATAAATACTACCTTTAAAAATCAATAATATTACATCTTTAATTAAAATCCCTCTCTTTATTAGATGGATTACTTAAAAATCCTTTTCAAAGTATCAGTCTATTAATTTACTTAATTTATTTCTGAATTTACTCCACTTTACTGTAAGTTAGCAATTATATTTTAAATACTTTTCAAATTAAGAAAACAAATTCTTTCCTAATATAATCCAATTTATTAAAGGTAATTAAAAGAATAAATACTCATCTTATTTTATACACAAAAAATCTAAATTAATATTTTTAACTATTAATACTATGTAATTTTATATTAATTTTATAAATAAGCTAGAATCCATTTAGTTTTATAGGTGGTAGTAATAAATAAATTTAATTATTTTCTTACATTTTTGAAATTAAAAGATATAAATAATAAGATATTTGATTTGATTAGAAGTTTATTTACATTTTTTTAAAAAATTATTTGTTAGATTAATTAATAATTTTCATTCTAATAATGGTCTAAGTCTTTTAACATCATCATAGCCTCTTTTATCTTTTTAATTGATATTTATTTCTGCATACTTAAAGAATCTATTTTTGATATAAAAATGTTGTCAATATTCTTCTTTATTAGCTCATATCGATAAAGGTTTAAAATTTATTACATGTGCTTAAAGGAATTCTAAATATTCTTTTCTAGCTCAATAATTTTTTCTCTCGATCCATCAGCCATGAGTTAACTGTTTTAATAACTGTACTCATAGAAATAATTAAATTCTACTATATATCCACTTAATCCTGATTCAGACATTTAATTATTAGAATTTCTGTATTCATAGACTAAGACATTTAATCCAAAATGAGATAAGTATACTCTCATTCCATTCTTAATTTCAATTCGAGATGTAGATCTAAATATAGATTTAAATCGAAAAATGATACTTATTTTTGATGATAAAGTAATAATATATTTACTCATAATCTAATCCTAATAAAAGTGGAGCAGGATCATCTAAAGACTTAATCAAGTTATAAGAATATTCATAGAAATTATTATATTCTTTCGTGAGAATTTATTCTATTTCACTATTAAAAATATTTAAATCTTAATACTTTTTTAATGAGGTTTAATGATATTTCTAACATTAATGATAATGCAAATAAATTACTAAGGTTAATTCTAATCTGGATAACTTGTAATTCTAATACCATTATTGTAAATGCTCAATGATTCATCCCTTTTCTTAAATAATTCATCTACCATTTTTACTTGCTCAAAATTACAATCAAACTATCTCTCGAATTCAATAAGGAATTATTTATAATTCTCTTCTCCTTCAATTAATCCAAAGCGCATTCTCTTGAATTTCTTTTCGCTAGGCTTATTCTAAGAAAACATTTTATATATTAACTAAAACTATATGTTAGATTTATCTTATTTATGCAATTAGCTAAAACAAATTGATATTTTTGATTAACAATAATAACACTTTTTTTTTTACAAATTATTGATTATTAATTTAGTATTGCGCCAAAAGCAATAAACTAATCACTCATTATATTAAAATTTTCAGTTTATTTTTAAAGTAATTTGCTTTAATTAATTAAATATCTTTAGCAAGCTAAGATTTTATTAGAAATATTGTAATGACTAAAATTTATTTACAATTAAAGTAAAGCTGATATAAATTTAAGATATCAATAAGTTAATTCAATTTAAATAAGGTCTCAGTAAAATTTTTAAAAATTTAAGTATTCTTTGTTTTTTAGTGAAAAGAATTGTACTTACAAAAAGGATTTTTAAATATGAAATATTAATTTCCTTTTATATTTCTTTCCAGAATTTTCAATTTTCGTTTGATCGAATATTCTCCAAAATCTCTATTAAAAATAGAAAGAAAGAAGAAATAATAGAGAGGAGAAAAACAACCTTGGTTCAAAAAGATATTTAGTAAGTAACATAAAGTAATAGATCCAATGAAAATAAATAATGAATAAGTTTGATTTGTATGCAGTATTCAAAAACTATAATAGTAAGATACATATATTATGATATAATATAAAGGCTACATTATAATTCCATGATAATTAATATCAATTCTCTATAGCTTTACATTATTAGTTACTATCCTTTTTTAGATAAGTTTAGTTCATATCTAAAGATTTCCTTTAATAACACTGCTATTGAGTAATTATTAATGTATTAAGTAATTATAAGGGCAATTTATAAGCATTTTGCCAATTATTTTGTAGATTTCTATCAACTATGAGATGAGTTTTTATACTGCTTCAAATTATTAGTAGAAAAGAGGATGTAAATAGATTTTTTTGTTGCATATTATTGTTATCGTTTTGAAAAAGTTGTTGGTTATATTCAAGAGACTAAGTTTAGAGTATAAAGTATCTTTTTTCATGCTTAAGTAGAAGGTGCACATGAAAGAGAAGAATTAATTTTAAGTTGTTTGTATCAAAAATATTGTTTTCACTTTTCCTAGCTAGCATTATCTGAAGTATGATCTTATTTGGATTTATAGTCTTCAACAGCCTTCTTGATAGCATCTTCAGCTAACATAGAACAATGCAACTTAACGGGAGGTAATTTCAAGTAAGAAGCAATATCTATTAAATATTATAGTACAAAAATTTAATTTAACAAAAATATTAGATAAATAAGATAAATATCAAATTTAGCTTTCTAAATAATATTATCTAAAATATAATACAATCTATTCTATCATTATTCTAAAATATTTTATCTAAGTATTTACCTGAATTTTTAATTTGTGCAGCTTCATCGATGGACATACCATGGAGAATTTCGGTAGCATAAGAGCTACTAGCAATAGCTGAACCGCAACCAAAAGTCTAGAATATTTATGATTTAAATTTGATTAATAACTTGAATATAACTAAATAATAAACAATTTGTAGGTATTTTAAAAATATTTACTCTAAAGACAGCTTTTTGAATGGTCTTTCCATCTTCATCAACTTCAATTTAGAGTTTCATGACATCACCGCAAGCAGGTGCACCTACTAATCCAGTACCAACATTTTTAGATTTCTTATCAAGAGAACCTACATTTCTTGGCTTTTCGAAGTGGTCAATGACTTTTTCGTGGTACTTTCTCTAGATAGTAGCTACTAATTGCTTATTAGAAACGAGCTTTTGAATATTTCTAGTTAATTATTGAATCATTTATGTGCGCTAACTAAATATTTTGTTATTTATTCTGTTTTATAAGAAAGGTGTGTACTTCTTTTATGTCTTTCTTTATTCTTTACTTTTATAAGATTTTGTATATTTATAAGAATTATCTTTTCAGAGGGATCTTTCAAGGCAAATAAGCAGCAAAATTTCTCAAAATTTTTAATATTCTTTCTTATGTTTCTTTTCAATAATGATATCTATAAATATTAATTAGTGATTTACATAAATTTTGAAAATTCAGACACTTTAATCACCTAAATTATCCTTAAAAAGAATGTAAATCTAAAATCAATGCAAATTTACATAAAGTAAGAGATCCTTTTTTAGGGTTAGAAAACGAATTGGATTTCAAAGTAAAGAAATCATGAAATTTCATTGATTTCTTCCTATTTAAATTATCGGACGCAAACTTCGTCACTTCTTTTCTTGAAAATTATAATCCCAATTCTCTTTACAACAAAAAACTCAATTATTAATAGAAATGATGATATTAGAATACATGATTTATTTAACTCTATAGTACAATTAATTTTGCCTTATTTTATGACGAATATACATTTATTATAATCAATAGAAAAAATCTAGAAACTTTCCCTCATATTTAGTGCATTCTTTAAAGTAAATTTAATAAAAGCTTACAATAGTATGAGTAAATATTTGCTCAGAGTTTTTAATACTTTAATTACTGAATATTTAGATATTTTACCTCACCTAATTTGGTCTAAATAAATAATATTCCGTTAAATTAGAAACAAAGAAATTTATTGCGGAGCTTATTGATAGTATTCAGTAGATTATCTTTTTAACATTTTCTTGTGATAGAAATTTCTAAGATGTTGTTCATACATAGATATCAATAAATAGCTATTTTTAAAGCTATAATTTATCTTATATATAATCAAAGTATGAATGTATGATTAATTAATGAATCAACTACCTCTCATAATTTATCTACTCTTTTTTTTTTACAAGGATATTCTTTTTATAATTGTAATTATTTTTCTATACTAACAAAGAACTAAAAATAGAATTTATTTAATTAGAATAAATTAAATACTTACTAATACCCTTTATAAGATTAGCAAATATTTCAAAAAGATATCTAGTATTTTTCATTTCATTAAAATATATTTCATCCTAAATTTAATTTCTATTTTATTACCTTATCAAAGATATTTGAAGGGTAAATTTTCATCCTTCACTATAATAGAGAGTAATAATTGATGCATAATTATCTAAAAGGGTTTTATTCTTAAGTAAATTTATTCTTAAAAATATTTTTAACAAAGTTGAAAATCCTTAAGTTTATACAGTTTATTTATTGTTAAGTACTTAGATATATATTAATTAGGTAGATAAATTACTAAGAAAGTAAGTAAGTAAGTAATAAAGTAGGTTAGTGCATTTGAAGGTTATTGGGAATATATTTACATTATAGGATATGAAAAATAAAATTGAAAGTATTATAAAATTTGTTTGTTAGTATTTAAAACTTATTTTTAAGTTAATAGTAAATTTAATTATTGGTTTTAGCAATTCATTTAGCATTCAAGGATTTCTAACTTCTACAGTTTTTCTAAGGAAACTTAATTTTTAGTACATTTTTTTAGATATTGATGGGTCAGGATTATAAAGTAACCATTGTTTAAGAACATCCTTTTCAATGAATTAGATTAGGAGATTGCCACCATCAATTATACACATAAATTTAATATCGTCTATCCTCTTCTGAGGGCATTTTGTGTCATAAGGAGAAGCAGGGAAAAGAAAACATAATAGACTTCTTATGGAAAATAGCTTAGGCTATACTTTTCTATTATAAATACAATTTTCATCTATACCAATAATCCTTTTAGATTTTTTGAAGACTTCATTGCTCACATAAGTTACTTTCATAACTTCAAATTCCTCATATTTAGTCATTGATATGGGATCTTAAGCATTAATTTACATTTGAGCTAGTCTGGCTACCTTTTTACCTAAAAACTTGCTTGGTGTTTAATTCAAATAGTTAAGTTAGTTATTAGAGTCAATATCGTCATCGTCTTCGTCTTCATCATCATCAAACTCATCGTCACCCTAATCCATAGAGTCTTCAAATCCATTAGTGTATTAGCTTACTAAATGATTATTTGTTGCAATAGCCTATTTATTTTCATCCATAGTACCTCCTTATCTATCTTCGTATTCTCTACGAAGGATTTTCAAACAGTGATCATTTATTATACTTAAAGGCATCTTTGGATCCAACTCAACATCAATTTCAGCTCCGAATATCTTAGCTTACATTAGGTAATTTCTTCTATCTATATCTATTTTCTTTCTTTTCATTAATTCCTCAAATATATCATCTACACATTTATCCTTATCAATCCTAATAAATGTATAATATTCTTTCTCCTTGCATTCAACTTTAAAGACAAACTAACCAGCTTTAGCATAAACATTCTAAAATTCCTTGAGATCTTATTCATGGTCATTCTCTATTTCATTATTATCTTCTATTTCAACAAGACAGCAAGCATTTCCCGAAGATTCTTCAATGGTGTCAGCCATGTTCATATTGTCCCCTGGCTCACACACTTCCATAGGTTTATATATCTCAGACTATCTACTTCCTTAGTTTGGGAATATTTTATACTTTGATATTTAGTCAGGGTATTTTAATAGACTTTTATTTAATGTGCTTTTTTATTTGTAACATTATAGAGCAAATTTTACAAAAGATAATACTGTTGTCTTCTCCATATTAATTAAAACATCAATAAAGGTATCTTCTCTACCAAAAAAGTAAACTCTTAAAGGTTTTAAATCAGGGCTATTTCTATTTCCCATTACAAAAGGTCTATCAATATTGTCTATTTAATAATTTATTTTGATTAGCATAAATAGATTAATAAATAAAATAAAGAATTAATTAATAGATAATTACCTCCCTCTTCTGTATTTTACTTCAAAAGTGAAATTTATCTTAAAAAAAAACGAGATTCAATTACATGTAGAGGTATTTCTTTAAATAAGTTTTTAGTATCAACTACTTCAAGTTATTCCTATTATTTTTCTTTTGGATTGTTAGTGTGTTTCATTAGTTGTTACAGATCACACGCAACACACCCTTCTTAAGGTTATTCATCAACAACAATGTGATTATGATTTGGATTCATTTCTTCAATCTTTTTAATTAATAGCATATATTTATCTTGATCACAAATAACTGTATTGCTTCTATGCTATCTCATTTTATTTGTAAGAAAATGTTTAGCTTGATCATTCAAATTCGATGCCTCAAAGTGACCAATTGATGTTTAGGCATTATCAAATTTCTCATCATCATTTTAAGAAGTCTTTAGATTTTTCGATCCTTCATGTAAAATAGAGGAATGCTTAGAATTATTCAAAGACTATGAAGATTTAAGACTTTAACTCTAATTATGCTCATTAATGGTATGGATTGCATTTGAAAATCTGACTAAATTTGGATCTAAACTAGATTATCTCTTATGATTAATATTCGTTTGAATAGAAACTTGTGTTTAAACTTTGTTATTAATTTTTTACACTTTTGGATCTAAATTCTAATCACTTTCGTGAATATCTTACAGACTGCTTTCACCTCCAATTTAAGCATTATTACTACTTTTATAATTGATTGGTGATGTTTAATTGCTTGGTTTATTAGTTACTTTAGAGTTTTCTTCATTTTAACCATTTCCTTCAGACTTACAGCCTAGAAGTGGTGTATGATCATGATTTAATTAATCATTTTTCTGAACTTAAGGATTTACAAGCTTTCCTGAAGACAATTAATTTTCATCTAATATTTCTTCCAATTCATCTTGAGTTGGCTAGTAAATAATTGAAGTTTATTTATTGAAAAGCTTTTAATTTAAATTTTTAAGCTTTTTATGAATTCCTTACTCCTCTTAATTTTCTTATAATACTAAATCTACATTAGATTACAGATTATTTGCAGTAATTTAACTGTCATCATTACAATGCTCAATCCTTATAGAAATCAACATATTGGAATCTTCACTTTTTATAGTCTTACTAACTTATAAAAAGTGTTCACTTCTATTAAATTTTTATCTTTATTAAACTTAGGCACTATCTTAATTTTATTACTACTAAGGTTGTTGTTACGGCTACTACTATTAAAATTAAGTGCTTGTATTATTTCCTTTATTATCTATTTCATCATTAGAGTTTATCATATTCTTGCTTACTAGGAATTGTTATGTATTCGTTCTTGGCAGATTTTATAGTCCCACTTAATTTTATTGGTTATTTGCACCGCGTTCACCACTACCAAATTTATTTTCTTTATCATTTTGAATTAATGTATGCATAGAACTCTAAGAAGTCATATTATTGCTAGTACTATGATTGCTGAATTGTCTATTGGGTCTATTTTAATGAGCTTTTTCATTCGTTAACTCTGACTATTTCATCATTTCTTATTGCATCTGTTAGTGAATGAGCATTTAGACTTGATTTGGAATTCCTATCACTGTTTATAATCTACCTCTACGCTAATGGTGGGTATATTTACGCATGTGAGGATTTGCTTATGAATTAGCTTCATTTATTTCTTTTATTAATTCTTCTATTGTTTGCTATCTAACATCAAGTAAACACATCTTTATTCTTTCTTGTGGGTTATGCATCTCTTGGATGATTTATCGTATTTATTATTTATCACACTCATCATGGAATGTTCCTATATTTTTTCTACTCAACCTCATATCATTTGGAGGCGAGTTTTCACAATTAAAATCTGAGAGCATTTCCTAGCTGCAGCCATCTAATTGAATTTTCCTTTTTTAACTTCTTCTAATTGAATTTTTATCATCTTGAACTAATGAATGATCCCCTTAATCGTATTCCTCATATGCATTATGAAAATATTCTCCTCTCAAGACCTTCTTGACTATTTCATGCCTACCTACCTCTTCATCCTAAGAGTTTTCTGATGAGTCAAAATCAAATATTTTCTGTTTCTTTCCTTACTACTCTTTATCATCCTTATCCTCTTCTAAATCTGTGTACTTTAAATGGATTACATTATCATCTTTTCTATGAAAAAGTTCATTAAATTCTTAGAAATCCATTGCAAAAGTAATCAACTACTTTTCAAACCAAAATAAAGTTTGTATTCCTGAGTAAAATATTAATAATAAATAATAATAATTAATAAAATGACAAATTAATAATAAAAGACGTATATATCAATACTGATCATTAAATTATAACTCAAAATTAAGGTAAGTTTAATTTTCAGGATAATTTGAGTTATCAAGCAAATGTGACCAATACTTAAATTAATAAAAAAGTTGATTTTAAATTAAAAGGTTATTCAAGTATATTCCTTCTATCTCTTCAGCTAGATATTTGCTATCTATTACATAACAGTAGTATCTTCATAAGCATTTCTTTTTGTCTACTCTATTAGGTAGTAAAAAAATTAAATTTTTATTAAATATGATTATAAATGAAATTTAATTTTTACATTCAAAATCCGTCCTTTCGTTTATATCTTGTTATTAGTATAAGGAAATTCAATTTTTATTCTTTTTAGAAGATTTTTATTGAAACACAATTAAGTAATTTAATGGTATTTTCTACTTTTATTTCAAAATATACTATTTATCTTTTATATAATACCTATTTTAAAATAGCCATAATTTATTTTATATTGTCTAACTATCTCTTTGAATATCCTATTAACTCAAATATTATTGGAAGATACATAATCAAAATATCCTCTAATTAATTCATAATCTAATTCCAATTAAGCTAAAACATTACTCTTTCAATATATAAATATCCTTTGTTAATTGATGATAAGTTTTTTGTTGTATCTAAGGCATTATATGTTGAATTTTATTTATACGAAACAATCATAATTAGAAAAAATTGATGTGTTTTAACTAATTTGAACAAGTTCTTTAGCAATATATACGTTTATAGAAAGTTATATGATTTTAATAATTTTTGTAGAATATAATATCCAAAGCAATTTATTAGAACTAAATCAACTTATTAACTTTATTAAAAAGTATATTCATTTAAATAGAATATACATACATTTTAAATAGATTTAAGTTTCATTTCACACAATGAAAGGGAATAAGGCAAATGAAGTAGTTAAAATTTCTCTAGGAAACAGGATTCTAGTTCCAGAATTTGAAAAGCTAGGGAAAATGGAAAAACTTCTCACAAAAGTTGAAAGCGATATAACCAAAAGAGTTAAAGATTTAGATAGATCATCAATAGTTGATACAATGAAAAAGGTATTTTTAGATTAAAAAAATGATAAGAATTCAAAAACCCAATTGTTTCCTGATTATGAAGTAGATTAATATTAATTTTCTATATATAATTCTTAGACTTCTTAGCTTTATCAGCTTGTCCTTGGGGAAATACATTATTAATTAGGAGAACTTAAATTGGATAAATATTCATCAATCATCCAAAAGATTTTCAGTGGACAAAATATGCTTCTTGAAATAATACTCAAAATTAGGATTAATTCAGAAATTAATAATGAATAGATAATTGAAAACATTAATTCTTTTAATAAGAACCAGAATATTTAAAGATCTGCTTCTGCTGATAGAGATGGATCTTAAAGTGATTAATTAACTACTCCAAGAGGATATGGACTTTCGAAGCATGGATAAACTATTAAAAAATAAACTGTTACAATAAACCAACAACCAGAAAAGGTATTTAATAGTGGATATAAATTCTAATTTATTACTTTTAAATGATAACTGTTATCATAACATTTAATATTGTTTATGATTAAATTTATTTAAAATAAAGGAATTGTAATATAGCAACTTTATATTTACTTCACTGAATCAAATTATTTTATTAAATGATTTAATAACCTTTAAAATTTTATAGAAACTTTTAGAAAAGGGAACAGACACTGAACTTGATAGGTAGGATGCTAAAAGATTGAGTTAAATTGTCAGCAAACAATTAGAGTTGAATTAAATTGCTTAAGAATTAACAGAAACCAGTGATGACGTTACTGAATTCTTAAGGAATAGAAAGAATTTTAATACAGATGCATCTAATGCAGAGAAGTAACTTAAATCTGTTTTAAAAGATTTATAAATCAAAAAGAAAAGAGCAGAATAAAGTATTCAATAATATAATTAGTAAATTTTTCAAGAAATAATGTTTAAAATAAAATAGTTGAAAAAGAAGGATATGCTCTGTTGAGTAAAGAAGAAGATCTAAAATAAGGATATGAAAACATGGAAAATGAACTTGTCAGTGGTTTAAAAGATGTGGCTTTAAAGGCTAAATAAGCTCAAGAATTTCATTTGAAATAAAATTTTAAAATAGCAAGAGAATCAATAGAGGGAATTGATGCTGCAATTTAAGTAATAAATAATACAATGAATAAATTTTTTAATAAGAAAATTTTAAATAATAGACTGAAAAAGATGTTTTGAAGGAAAGATTTGATAAACTATCTCTTGAAAGTAAGGGAAAAGATAAGAAATTAGCCGATATGGAAAAGAAATTAAAAGATGGAAAGAGAGATACAGAGGTTTTCGAATCTAAAATATAAAAGTTGAATTAAAAGATAGAAGAATATCAATTCTTAGAAAAGAAGAGAGAAGAAGAGCTAAGAAGGAGTAAGAAGGATAAAGATATGATTTTATCTCCATAAGAAAAGGAGAAAATGAAAAGATTTATTGAGGATAATATAAAGCTCAAATTAAAGATGAAAGATTTGATTGACGAAATTAAAGTACTTCAAGATGAAAATAAAGCTAATTTCGATAAATTTAGACGTTTTGTCATGTCTTCTAACCTTTCTGACGATTAAAAAAAATCTTTGCTAGGAAAAGCTGAGGAACTTTTCAAATGTGATTACTAAAAGAGATTGAATGTCAAAGAGATGGAGGCACTTGCAAGATTTGATGTCGATATGTTAAAAGACTCTCTTATAAAAGATTTATGTGGGTAAGATGCTTCTAGCTTAGTTAAAAGAATTAAAGCAGATTAAAAAGTTAAGGCATTCGAAAAGTAAAATAACCCTAATTATGACTCAGATTTTGATCCAGAACTCTTAGAAGAAGGATAGAAGATTGTCACAAAAAAAACTAAGAAGAGGATTCATCGTTTAAATTCAAGAGGTATATTTTTATCTTGAATTTTTTAATTTAAAAGCTTGAAAATGTAAAATAGGTGAATGGGTTGAGGATGAAATTGAAGTTGAGGAAGAGGTTGTTTTAGACAAGAATGGTAATGAAGTTAGAAAAAGAGAAAAACCCTAACCTGGTTTATTCACTGATCCTTCAATGATTGAATTCATCAATAAACATGGTGGCTTAGCTATTGGAGGAAGTAAATTTGTTCTCCCTTAAAAACCAGGAAAACCTATAGCCATTGATGGATCCCCTGCTAAAGAAGGTGAATGGTTTTAAGATAAAAAGGGTAATAAAGTAAAAATGGTCAAAAACTAGAATGGAGAAGAAGAATATGAAATCGAAGAAAGTAATTCTTTATTAAATAAAAATAAATAAATTTTTATTGGAAATCAATAACAAAAGAATATTTTGATGACAATGGTGTTGAAAGAACCAGGATAAAAAAAATGAAAGTCAAATAAGATGCTGTAATTTTTTTTAGTTTTAATTGAATATTTCAATGTTTTTTATTACATAGAATGGAGAAGAGTATACAGAGGAAGTTTATGAAGATCCTTAGACAGGATAGAAAATCCATGTTGTAAAGAAAGTTATTAAAGATAAAGATGGAATTGTAACATTTTTAATTAAGTTAATATTAATTGATGGTTAAAATTTAATTTATAGGACATCATTGAAGAAGTTACAACTGATGGGTAAGGAAATAAAGTAATCAAAAGTAAAAAATATATTTAAAAATTTTTTAATTCTAAATCACCTTTTGAATTTTTATCTAAAAGGAACTAAAGTTAAAAAAGACAAAGATGGAAATGATGTAGTAGAAGAGGAGATCATTGATGAAAATGGTAATAAGCAAGTTATCAAAGTAAATATCTTTGGTTAAAACATTAAACTTTACTACAATTAAAATTTTAAGACAAAAAGAATAAAAGATGCAAATGGTAATGATGTGATTGTTAAAGAAATTGTTAATGCAGATGGTAGTAAAATCATTGTAACTGAAAAGATTGATAAAAATGGATAGAGAATAGTTATCGAAGAAAAAACTGATAAGTTTGGAAATAAAACCAAAGTAATAAAACAATTTTTTAATAATCATTTATTTATTGAATTCTTATTTAGGTAGAGAAGAAAATTGTAGTTGGACTTGATGGAAAACCAGTAGTTGGTAAAATTATTATATTTTAACTTAAATGATAAAAAATAATTGTAAAAAGAGGAAACAATTTTCGATGAAAAGGGTAATAAAACTGTTAAGAAAACAAATCTAGTTGTTGATGAAAACGGTAATACTTACACTTAAGAAGAAATAATCGATGCTTAAGGAAATAAGATTATTAAGGTAAATTATCTTATTGATAAAAAATATTTCTAATATTGTTTATTTATAGAATATCAGATAAAAAGTTGATGCAAATGGAAACTAATACATAGAAGAAGAGATTGTTCAATCTGATGGTACTAAAAAGATTGTTAGAAAGATAGTAGACTAAAATGGAAATTAGGTTGAGGTAATTTTTATTTAATTCTTAATATTTAATGAGAGAATTAAATATTCCAAAAGGAAGAAGAAATTATTAGTGCTGATGGTACTAAAAAGATTATAAAAAAGAGAATTGACTAAAATGGAAACTAGATTGAGGTATTTTTTATTTTATTTTATTGGATTAGATACGAGTTTTATTGGTATTTTAAATATAAAAAGGAAGAAGAAACAATTGATGAGTTTGGCCATAAAATTGTAGTTAAAAAGATAAAAAATAAAGATGGTACTATCACAGAAGAAAGGTTTTAATTAATTAAATCTAATATTACCTTATTCTAAATTCATTTTATTAATTAGAGTTAACTTGACTACAGGTGAAAAGGTGATCACGAAGAAAAAGATAGATGAATAAGGGTATGATAGTTATTGAAAATTAATTTAATGAAAATCATTTATTTATTAATACAGTCGTGAAATAGTTGAAGAAACTATTGTAGATGCTAATGGATAATCTACTACTAAGAAGAAGATTATAACTAAAGATAAATTAGGAAATACTTTTGTTGGTAATAATATAAAAAGTATAAAAATATTATTTCTAATCATAATTTTATTAACAGAGGAAACTTATGTCGATCCACAAACTGGAGAAGTTATGATAGTTAAGAAAAAAATGTTCAAAGGAAAAGATGGAAAAGAGGTTATTGAGGAGTAAATTATAGACTCAAAAGGACATGTTAAAATAGTAACTAAAATAATTAAAATATTCTTAAATACAAAAATTACTAATTAAAGGTAAAGAAGAAAGTTTATAAAGACGCTGAAGGAAGAGAAATCATAGAGGAAGAAGTAATATATTAATATTTATCACTATAAATTTATTAATTTAAATAATCAAAATCAGGTTGTTGGCGCTGATGGCAAGAAATATAATGTTAAGAAAAAAGTTTACAAAGATGCTGATGGAAATAGAGTAGAAGAAGTAATATTATTTTCACTATATAACGATTAAATCAAGTTAATTTAATAAATAAAATAGGAAGAAATAATTGATGATTAAGGAAATAAAGTTATAGTTAGTAACCTTTTGATTAATTATAAAATATTAATATTTTAATTATGATTCTATAAAAAAAGAGAAAAAGATAGGACTTGATGGAAAGTAGATTATTGAAGAAACTAAAATATCTAAAGATGGTAAAAAAACAGGTAATTGTTATTTCTTTTAAATAAAATTAAAAACATAATGGAGTTTTATGTATTAAAGTTACTCAGCAAATCATTAATAAGGATGGAACAATAGATGAAACAATAATAGATTCTACTGGTAAAGTGACAAAAAGAACATTAAAAGCTGGAACTGAAGAAAAGTACGTATAGGTAGATATCATAACATAATCTGGTTAATTCTAAGGGCTACATGGAGTTGGTTACAGTTCTTAACTCAAATAAATTCTTTTACAACTTGGTTGTCCTCAAGATAAAGTAGAAGAATTAGTTGATGCAATTTTGAAATTTATTTCTAAAGGTGAAGCAATTGTGGTTGGAGATTCACAAAAAATTGCTCATAAAATTAATGAGTAAGTTCTACATTTCCTTGAATTTAATGTATTAAATATAAATCTTATCATATAGAAAAGGATTAAATTTACCAGGTTTCAGTAAGCTTACTGATAGAAAAGGGGTTAAGAAGGGAAGGAAAACAGAGGAAGATGAAGAAGATAAACTTGAATAATTAGATGGTTTAAATGAAGATCAGCTTGTAGAAGCTCTATTTAAAAAAATAAATCAGAAAAGTAATTAAAATAAACTGTGCTTTCAAATAACATAATTAATTATATTCATAAATAATTAGAGGGAGAATTAGGTGATATAATAAGGACCATTAAAAATTAATTTGGTAAACAAAATGAAGAAGAATTAGGACTTGAAGAGTTTAAGAAATATTTTAAAAAGCTAGCAGAAGTTCATTTGAAATGTGGTGAAAACTGCCCACACTTAAGAAGGTTTTATGAAAGGCTTGGATTTACATGGTCTAAATATAAAAGAAGATTCTTAAAGTTAAAAGATACAAGGATATAAGCATTTAATAAAATAAAAGATTAAGAAACACCTGAGTCATTTTCAATAAAAAATGCCATACGTCATTAATCACCAGAGAAGTCAGTAAATTAAACAGTTATGCAGTCTGCTCAAAAATCCTATACATAAATACCCCTAAGTTAAAGAAAATTAACACACGATGAAGAGATTGACAGATAATCTTGGAACTAAGACAATGCTTAATCTAAAGAATAACTAAATTCAAGTATTGAAATGTCTTAGACTCAATAATCTATTAAAAAAATAATATGATAAATTTAATACTACTTAATTTATTACTATTATTTATGTTTTTTATATCTTTAATACAAGCCTCATTCTAAGTAGTGAAAATAAGCAGGGCACCACATAAAATATCAAGAATATTAAATTTAGATATTATTTTAAATTTTCTAAAAATTGGGTATAAATTATTGAGGTTATTAATATATTATAACTTACAGCATTTGTTAAAATATCTCTAAACTCAAATGTAAATAAATTGTTAGGTTTATCCTTAGTAAATTAAAAATAAATTTTAAAAATATAAAAAATATTATTTATTTTATAAAATACTCCTATTATTTAATTCAATTTTTTGGAAAGAAAATGAAGATTTATTTATTTCTTATTTCCTAATTATAAAGTGCTATTCAAAAAAAAATTTTAATAATTGAAATACATAATTTACAAACAAATAATTTTGTAAAAGTATAAATATTAATGCTCTAAATACTAATAAATTGATTTCAGTATACAAATTTAACAACTACTAGAAGCATCATAGTGTTGCAGGTCCCTCTTATCCAGTATTCTTAGTATAAAATTCTATAAATTTAGGTACTATAGTAGGTAAAGTGGTTACTAAAGCAATAACCAAAGAAGTAAAAGTATCTTAGAAATTAACTTCTACTAAGTTTAAAAATAGATATCTATATTCTTTAGAATCAGATTCAACTGATTTTTTTATTTTTTTAACACTTTTTTTGGTCATTTCCAATAATTTTCTTCTCAATTTTCCTTTCTATTCCAATGTATTTTCATAAATAACTCCATCAACTTACTCTCTGTTTTTAATATATTATTTACTTAAGATCTTGATTTTCTAGATAACTAAACCATATCTAGAGTTTAAGTCTTCGGAAGGAACATCTTTAAGTTTACAATCAAAGTAATAATCATACATAGTTTAAAGATCTTCAACAACATCTAATAAACTACTTAAATTAAGATCCATTTCTTCAAACATGTCATTAAATTAATTGCCATAATAGAATCTAAATAATAGGAAAAGACTAAGGAAAACAAAATCAAATGAACTCATGATAACATAGATAGGACTCAACAAGATAGATTCTTTAGGAAAGATCCAATAGAGTTCAAAGAAGGAAGAGAAAACAATCAAAGTAACAAAGATGAAGTAGAAGAACAAGCAGAAATAAGAGAGTTCAAGATTTTACATTTCTTTATTTTAATTAGATAGAATAACCTTTCTGTAATTATCCCATGATTCCATACTAACAGGACAAGTGAAGTCAATTTTTTCTTCAGCTTATTTGATATTCTTCTTTGTCAAATCTCTAAAATTGACAAGATTATTAAGCTAATCTAAAGCTTCGCACTTCTTTCTCAAATCATAATTTCCAAGAATTCTATTAAGATTGAAGGTAGTGTAGAAATATAGGAAAATATTGACTACTAAATCAATCCAAATCTAATGTGAAAATTGAGTTTCTTATAAAAATAAGTATTAGAAAGTGAGGTAAATTTTAATTGATACAACTCCAATTAGTATGAAATATCTATTAAATTCAGGAGTTAGATATTCTAAATATTGAGTTTTTTCATTTAAATCAAATATATTATGTTAGAGATTTGTACGATTGAAATTTACAAAAGAAAATAAGTTATATCTTTATGATAGATTAGATATACCATTATCTTTTATTGATTTAGATTCATTTAACTAGCCGTAATCGAATAGAAAAGCCATGCTGTCATCTTTTTTTTCAGTTAGATATTGGAATGTAGCAAAGGATCTCTTAGAAAAGATATTGCCAAATATTTATGAAATAGAACCTACATTTTGACAATGAGCTTTGATGTAAGAGAAGACTAAAATAGCATTAATGTAAAAGAACATGCCATCAATAAAGATATATCTAAGATTATCATTTTCTACCTTATAGTAGAACAAATTTAATTGAGTGTAGATGATAGAAAGGTTGCAAGCCAAAACCCACAAGGCGATCAATATTTATTAATATTTTGGAATGGTTAGACCCATAAAAGGAATACAAATACTTAAAAAGACCATTACAAATGGTAATAAAAAGAATTCAATATAGAAAACTGTATTTGCTATAAACTTTAAGGAAAATTTAGCTATCTTTTAACCAAAAGTTAGATCCTCTCCTTCCTCATCTTTTTCTTCAGCTTCTTGTTTCTAAATATTTTCTTCGTCATCATCTTCGTCGTCCTCATCTTCAATTCTATTCTTCTTTTTTGATTCATTATTTTCCATCATTCTTCTGATATCTTGACTATCAAGAGAGAGATTATCTTTTGGCTAGTTAGGGTTGTCACTAATATACATTTCTATTTACTTATTGCTGAATCAAATATATTTCAATCTTATTTTTTATTCTAACAATATTTTTATTTCTACTAAATATGTTTTTGCTATTAAAATACCTATCTATATTAGGAAAATAAAAATTTATTGTAAATATGGATAAGATAATCTCCTTATTAGCTTTTTTACCATTTAATTAGAATCTCAAAAAAATAAGTTAGAAGCATTAAAACTAAATGAATTTAATTATAGTATAAAAATATTTAATTTAGTCAAATCAATATATTGTCAAAGGATCAAAGGTTTTCTTCTAAAACGGTTTTAAGCAGGATATTTAACAGAAAATTAACTTAAATATCTAATTTGAAAATAAATTATGCAATTTTGTTAATTGAATTTTGGCAATACCAATAATAAGACAGATATAAGAAATATATTTTTTAATAAGAAAATTTTTCTTGGGATAATTGCTTTTTTTACAAAAATTGATTTATTCATTAAAATACTTTTAGTTTTTTCCTTCCTTTAACTTTTTTATTAGGAATTTTAGTAATGAGTAAAATTAATTATTATTATATAATTTATGGCTCTTACTTTAACTTAGTTATATTGAGGAGTTTATTATTTAATTTGAAATCTAAAATTAGATAATTAAAATAAAATAATTATATAAAGTATATGCAGTTTTTTGCCAGAAAATTAATGTTCTTGAACTATCTTTAAAATCTTAATATTTAAATTCCAATAAATTCCTTAAACTTTATGCGTAGGAATTCTGTGTATTTTAATGAGGATCTATAGTAAATTATTTAAATTTAATCAATTTTTAAATAATTTTTGTTTGTGAAGATATTTTCAAATTGATTAAAAGATATCTTTGGTTATCAATAAATTTAATACAATCCATTCAAGCTTTTAATTACCTTATTTATAAAACAATCTAATAGAAATAAATTTTATTATTATTATTCTTTATAAAACAAATATTAATTATATTTTAATTTTTGATTGATCAAAAAGACTTTTCTAAAAAAGAACTTGCTAATTTAAAAGAAAAACCTTCCTTACAATCTGTCTAAATTTAGGAGAATTATTACTAAAATGAAACCTAAAAATTTGAAAGAAGTTGATGATGAAGATGACATAACTCTAGACAAGAGAATTAGAAATTAATTAATTCCAGAACAATAAATAAATCAGGATATTTCCCATAGAAAAGATCTTAAAACTTAAATTGAACCATTTCTAACTTTGGGATAGAAGATTCAGCTAGGAAAAATGAAGATGACTTCTTTTTCCTCGTAGGAAGGTTAACATGAAGATTTAAATAAAAGATAATAAAGCCAAAGGTTATCTTCTTCTTTATAAAATGTGATAAATATTTTTTTACAATAATAGTAAAATTTGGTCTCAAAAGAAGCAAATACTAGCACAATAATTTAAAATAATCCTTCATAAAATCCTATTTAAGATAACATTTAGGTTCCTGATTATGTTAAGGATAATCTTTAGAAAAAAGGGTATGTTTTGACTTAGTTTATAGCTAAAGGTGGGGAGGCCGAAGTATATGAAGGAAGGTAAATAGAGTCTAATAAGTTATTTGCAATTAAAATTTATTATGATACTTTAGAAGTTGACTTTTCGAATGAAATAAATTTGATTAAATCTGTAAAGAACCCTATTCATTTAGTTAAATTTATCGATTCTATATAATTAGAAAAGGAATAAGAGAATGTAAATGAAAAAAACTATATTTAAATTATAATTATGGAGAGATGTGTAAACAGTTTATTTAAAGAAATATAAGATAAAACCTTAAAAGAAAAAGATATTCTCAAAATAGTATTTGATTTGATTGATGGCTTAATTGAATTAAGGTATTATGAAATCCTTCATTTAGATATTAAACCTGCTAACATTTTAAAAACTTCAGAAGGGAATTATGTTTACTCTGATTTCGGTATTTCCTAGAGAAATAAAAAAAATATGATAGTTGAAATTAAGGGGAAAACCCTTAATTATGCTCCTCCTGAATAAATAGAAGAATCATCTACTATATCTTTTTACTCAGATACTTTTGCTTTAGGAAAATCTCTTTTAAAATTATTTGAGAGCTTTATTAAAGAAAATTAAAGCAACAAGCATTTTAATTCTATCATTGAAAAATGCCAATAAATAGTTTAAGAAAAAATGACTTAAAATGAGATATTAGAAAGAGAGGATTGTCTGAACCTTCATAAGCTTATCTTTGAGTAGTTTGACTTAGTATAATTTAAAGACTTTTTCAGTGACTATTTTAATAAAATAGATAGAGTAATCAATGATTATCCATTCGATGATGAGAAAGATATTCCAAATTTTTCAAAGGTTGTCTTGTACTATTGTAAGTTACAACTAACAATTGCAAAAAAATTAGATTAGATTGATAATATTTATTTCTCTCTTCAAAGGGTTGCAAAATGCTATTTATTAATAGGCTAGTATGAATAAGCTCTGAAATTCTCATTACAATAACTTGATCTTACTGATAAAGAGTTTTCTAAATTTCATTTTATGAGGATAGAATGTAGTAATTTTATCGGAGTGTGTTATTCAAAGCTTTCAGATTTATGTATTTCCTAAAAATATGCTTAAGAAGTTTATCAATATAATTACATTAATGGTTAAAACAAAACTGAATAAGAAGCCAGATCTTTGGTAAACTTAGCAGTAACAGAAATAAGGAATGGGTAAAATTAGTTGGGTATTGAGAAATTGCTTAATGCACTTAATATTCTCAAACTATACTATAAGAATCATGAACTCACTCCTAATATTCTAAGTAACTTAGGAACTGCCTATCAAAATTTAGGATAATATGAAAAAGCATTAGAATATGGGAGTAAATCATTAAAAATAAGGAAATAACTTTATAAAAGTAATCATCCTGAAGTAGCTATATCTTTAAATAATGTAGGTTTAGCATATTACTATTTAGGAGATTATACAAAAGCTAGTGAATTTATCAATGAGTCATATAAAATGAGAAAAGAATTATATGAGCATGACACTCCTTAAATAGCCGTATCACTAAAAAATATTGCATCAATCTATCTTTAATAAAATAATTTTCTATTAGCCTTGGAATATTCTTTGGAATCTCTAGAAATAAGAAAGAAACTCTATCCTAATAGAAGCCATATAGATGTAGCCTTTTCATTGAAAATGGTTGGTTTATGCTATGAAAAATTGGGTTAATATTAAAATGCTTTAATATTTTGTAAATAAGGATTAGACATGATTAAATAATTATTATAATAGAACCATCCTGACATAGCTTCTACCTTAGATACAATAGGTTAAATGTATGAAAATTTAGGAGAATATGAAGAATCTTTAAAATATTCTTTGTAATCCCTAGAAATATCACAATAAATTTTACCTTCTAACCATCCTCACTTAGTATCTCTATTAAATAATGTAGGAATTCGCTACTAGAATTTAGAACAACATGAGAATGCATTAGTAACTTTAAAGAAATCCTTAGAAATAGCTAAATAAATTTATTAAGAAAACAACTCTGAAATTGCAATAACTCTAAGCAATATTGGATAATCTTAAAAAGAGCTAGGCTAATACGGAGAAGCATTAATATCTTTAAATAAAGCTATAGAAATAGTTAATTTTAATTATAAAAATTAACCCCACCCTTTAAAGGTCAACATGTACCTTAACTTAGGATCTATTTATTTAAAAATGGGTGATTATATGATTGCTCTAAATTACTCTTAATTATCTAAAGAATAAGCAGAAGAATTATTTCCAAAAAATCATCTTGTTACTGCTTTTGTTTTGTTATAAATTGCTCTCATTTATAAATATTAAAAAATGTATCAATAATCTTTAAAATAGTATTAAGAAGTTTTAGAAATGTTAAAGCAACTAAATCTTGAAAATCATCCTTAATTTAAATTAACAATTCTTCAAATTTCATAATTAAAAGATATCATATAATCTTAAATCTCAGATAGTTCAATTTTTCCAATAAATAATATTAAAGATGTAAATTATTTAAGTGAAAGGGCATTGAGTATTTTCTAAAAATAAAATTATAAAGAAGCTAAAGTTTATTTTTTATAAATAATCAAATTAAGTAAAGAATCAAGTTAACCACACTCCTAATTTTTGTCATTATAATATTTATTTTTAGGAATTTGCTAGTTTTTATTAGAAGAATATTAAAGTGCTTTAAAAAGTTTGCTTCATTATTTGGAAAATTAAGAAGAAGAATAGGAGGATATGTAATTCACCTAGCAATGCCTTTATTACATATAAAAAAGCTACAAATAATTAGGAGATTATTTGATGCATGTAGAATATAAATTATAGTATCTTGAAGTTAAAAAAAAAGCTGAAAATATCAATTATGATAGTTAGTATACTCGTGCACTATTTTCTGGAGGATAACATTATTTTAATTTCAAATATTACTAAAGATCTCTTTATTATTTTTTACTTTGTAAAGAAACTTGTTAGAGTTTAGATCAAAAAGATAATAAATTAGTTGCAGCTATTTTTTTCAATATAGGATCTTGTTATAAATATTTAAAGGATTACTAAAATGCTCTTAAGTATTTAAAAGAATCTCTTCAAATGAAGAAAAATATCTATAATGGAAACCATATTGAAATTAAAAATTGTTTATAAAACATTAGCTATTGTTATATGCTATTAGAGTAATTTGAAGATGCATTAAGCTATTCTTTGCAATCTCTTAAGATGACAAAGGATCTCTTCGACTAAAATAATGATTAAACTGCCTCGGCTTATCAGAATTTAGCTATATGCTATTAGAATATAGGAGATTTTTAAAAGTATATTATAAATATACAGAAGTATATTTTAATAGAAAAGGAACTTCCATCTCCTGACAGTTACATGATTGCAAATTCTTAATTAGGTATTGGCTAAACTTATTATAATCTAGAAGATTTTGTTAACGCTATTAGCTTTTATTAATAATCAATTCAAACTTTCAAATCAATTTATAAAGAAGATCACCTAGATATTGCAAGATTGCTATATAAATTAGGATTATGCTATGAAAGATTAAATAATAATTAAGAAGCATTAAATTATTATTAAAAAACACTTGAAATGAGAAGAAGAATTTTTAAAGGAAATCATAAATTGGTTGCAGTCTGTACGTACTAGATTGCTTTAATCTATTATAAGTAAAAATAAAGTAAGAAAGCTTTAGAATATATATTGTAATATATTGAAATGAGAAAATAAATTAATTTATGCTAAGATCCAGAAATGTCAGCTGCATTAGATATTGCAGCATAAATCTATGGAGATCTTGGTTAAACTAAAAAAGCTCTCTCTTATGCTTTGGAATCTCTTGAAATAGCTAAGCAGGTGTTTAAAGGAGATAATAGGGATATTGGTGGGGCATTAAATACAATTGGAATGTGTTATTATAAGATGGGATAATATTTAAAGGCTAAATAGTACTGTATAGAATCTCTTAAAATGTCCTAAAGGCTCTATAAAGGCTACAATAGCTTGATAATATTACAGCTTACAAATGTAAGTGCAATTTGCATGGCTATGGGTGAATATAAAAATGGGCTAAAATATCTATTAGAAAAGCTTGAATTAATTCTAGAGTTTGATAAAAATAATAAATCCTAACTTAGTTGTTTATTTTCAGAAATTAGTGAATGTTATTTTAACTTAAATGATATTAAGCTAACCTTATTTTATTCCCAAGAATCAATATCAATTAATAGTACTCTATTCTGATAAATTATTTTAAAATAAGGCAATAGATTATAATTAATATATATTTAGAATGTAATTTAATTCTCTATTTCTCCCAATAATCTATCCAAATAATTTAATTTATACAGCAAGCTTTTATTTTAGAATTTACTAATTTTATTTAGTGATTTGTAAGATTTAAATTATAGGTTAATTTAAATATTTTAATAAGATAATTCCAATTAAATTCTTCTTCAAGAAATAATAAGCTTTTGGTAACATTTTATTATTAGAAATTAAAATATTATTCTTCAAAAAGTAATTTTTTTGAAGAGATTTTATCTTTTGTAGTTTTTATAAACTTTGAGATTCAATTTTAATTTGTTTTTTTCTTTAATATTCATTTCAATTAATCATTAAAATCCATGTATATTTTCTTTAATTTTAATTTAACTTTTTTATGATAAAAATCGTTATTCTCATAATTCATGAATGCCTTGTATTGAGCATAAATTTATTGAAAAAATATAAGTAATAATCAATCAATCAATATTCTAATAAATTCTAAGCTATATAAATATATATTCACTACATTTATAATCATTTTGAGAATTAGACATTAAATGAACCATTATCATTTTTATTTAATTTAAAGTTGTCTAAGCTTAGACCAAATTTTCCTAATTTTACGATTATTAATAAATATCACATAAGATAATTAAATAATTTTACCTAATATAGTATTTCCCAAGTCTTTTAATCCTGAAAGTACTTCAGTTTTTCTTTTTTCATTCAATTTTTCTAAATCTTTTTGCATTACAAATATTTTGGCCTTTATTTAGTTATCACTAGGATCTAATTTTTCAAGTTCTTTTAAATCTATTATTATATTTTAAATAATTTTTTTCAAATATTCTAAGTAAAGCGAATTGCAATTTAAGTAATCTATTAATGAATATACCTTCAATAGCTTCTTCTAACTTTTCAGTTTTCTCATAAGCAGTAATTCTATTAAGATAAGGTTTTTTAAAAGTAGGATCTAACTTTATTGATTCTGAGGAATATTCAATAACAGTTTCATAATCATTTTTTTTTAAATAACAGATTGCTAAATTTGAATTCAATACGGCACATTATTTCACTTCTTCTTTAGGGCAGTATTTTAATGCTTTATAATAATATTCAATTGCCTAATAAAATACAAATTTTAACTATTAAATCGCTATCTAATTTGTAATTATTAAAAATTACATCATCAAAAAGTTACTCATAGAAGTATTTATTTGCTTTTTCTTTGTATTCTAAGGCCTATTCTAAAGTCTATTTTATTTTATTCCAATTTATAGTTATTGCTAAAGATTTAAGATTTAAATTGAAATGTAAGTACTTTTTCGCTTTCGGGAATTTCTTCTTCTTCATCCTTTTCATCTTCATCATCATTTTCAATTTTATCTTCTTCCTCATTTCCTTCTCCTTCTTCTTTGGTTTTTTCATCATCATTTTAATTTGTTTCTTCATTTTCTTTAGACTTATTAAAGAAATACATCAATCTAAAATGATAAAATACAAATAGTAATTTACTGATTCTTCATTAGATCTATTCACCTTAAATTCTTCTTCCTATTATACTTTCTATCCATCTTCTTATATATTTAACCCATTTAGTTCCTCTACAATTTCTTCTTTCTTTTCTTATTGAGTAACTTCAACTAGGTCTTCTTTATTTTCAGTGCTCATTATGTTCTATTTTAAATGTTCTAATTTTCTTTTTTCTAAATTTTTGCAAGTTTGGAATTTTTCGATATTTTTTTAATTGTTCGAAAGAAGGGTATTTCCTCATTTAAAAAATAATTTGTAGAAGATAGAAAATTAATTGAATTTAATTCAACTATCCTCAACAGAAATTTCATTTTGGATATTTTGATTTAATTCTAAACAAATATTTGAATATTATTATTATAATATTGATGGTTATCTATTCCTCACCTAATCCACACTAAATTGTATCTTTACTACTTTTAAATCTTTTAATCTTTTTTGTTGAAGAATTGAATTATTGGATTCATTTCTATTAACAATTTGTTTGGTGTTATGAAAGATTTTTTTGGAATGCCAGCCATTTAATCTAATATCATTTTAAAAAATCATTAATTTAAATAATTATTTTATTAAAATATTCTTATTTTTTCTTATAAGGAGAGGAATTATAGTTTTGGTTGATATTTAATTTATAGAATAATTATTGTCCTGATCATATAGGTGATTTTAAGAAAGGAAATGCTATTTCTACCAAAGAAATGAATAATTCTTGCATGAAAATAAATAGAAGATAGATACTTTTAATAAAGAAGATACTGTTTTGTTTGAATGAGTGGATACATAAAGGTTAAAATTAGAAGAAAGAGTTTAATAGAAACAATAATTAATTAATCATAATTAAAAATAAAGCAATCAGTATATCTTTAAAATCAATAGCATCAATACAATCATATTAATAAATGACAGATCAAACAAAAAAGGTTTTTTAAAAGAAAGAATAATCCGAAGAAGATAAGAACTTCGCTTGTAATTATTACCATCTTATTAATAAATTGAAGAGAATGATTAAATCTAATTTTAAATTATAAAGTATAAAGAAAGGGTAGAATTATCATTAGAAACTTGGTATTTGACATTAGTGAAAAGTTACTTAGAGGATTATTAGGAAAGTATGGTGAAATTAGTGATATTAATATTCCAGTTAATCCTTCAACAAATAAATCTAAGGGCTTTGCTTTCGTCCAATTTAATAACAAGAATTGTGCTTTGAAGGCTATTAATGTAAATATTTTTTACTTATCTTTCACTTAATTGAAAGTAGAATTTAGAAAAATAATAATAAATTTATCTTACTTTATAAGGAATTAAATGGTACTTAATGGAAGGGAAGAAATATTGTTTTGGATGTAGCTGTTTCTAAAAATGAGTTTAAACCTAACGTAAAACCAGAAGAAAAGTAAGATAAAGAAGAATCCAAACCTTTAAGCAAAAAGTCTGAACAAATAGAAGAAGAAAATAAAGAAGATGATAATGAAGAAGACGATGATGAAGATGAAGATGAAGAAGATGAAGATGATGAGGATGATGATGAAGAAGAAGATGAGGAAGAAGAAGCAAATAATAAAAAGGGAAATAATAATTAAAATAAGAAAAAAATATTTGAAAATGAAGATCTTTCAAAAACATGTTTTGTTAGAAACCTTTCTTATGATGCCACAGATAGCGATTTAAAAACTTTTTGTTAGAATTTCGGTAAAGTAGAAATGGCAAAGGTAAAAAAGAAATTAGCAACTGAATAAAAATAAAATTATAATTTATATAATAGGTATGTATTAATCATGAAACTAACAGCAATAAGGGTACTGGATTTGTCAAATTTAAAGATCCTGAAATAGCTAGAAAGTTAATTCTTAAGAGTAATGAATAAAACGATAACTACCTCTTATAGAAGAATAAGAAAGGTGGTAATATCCATGACTTATTTTCAGGTATTAGCGAACTTGATCTTGAAATGAATGGTAGAAGAATTATTTTCTTAGAAGCTAAGAAGAGAGATGATGTCAGTAAATTTGTTGAAGAAAGAAATGAAAGAAATTCTATTACTTTAGAAAAGGTTAAATCTTTGGAATAATTAGAAAAGTTTGATAGATAAGGTAAAAGAAATATTCATCTTGCTAAGCTTGGTATTTTTGAAGAAGAGAAAAATATGACCAATGAAGAGAAGGAAAAAAGACGTGTCCACCTCTAAGAAAAGATTAACAAACTTAAAAATCCTAACAATAATGTTTCTTCTACAAGTAATATCTGATTATTTTGTATATCCTTTCTAAATTTTTATTTATCTTTATCTATAGGAATTGCTTTGATGAATCTTCCCAAATAAGATTTCCAAGAAGAAGAAATTAAATTATATGCTCAAGCTGCTCTTATTAAAGAATATGGCCAAGAATATTTAAAGAAATAAAATCCTATTAAGCAAGTAAAAAATATATGATTAATATGTAAAAGAGGTTTATAAATTATTATTATTATTGATAAAATTAGGTTTTATTACTTAGAGATAAGAACAAACTTGATAAGGATGGAGTTCCTAGAAGTAGAGGTATTGGTTTCATTGAATTTAAGACTCATGAAGAAGCACTTAACTTCCTTGAATACGCTATTAAAGACAAATTAAACTTTGAAAAGAAATATAAGAAGACTCCTATTATTGAATTCTCTATTGAAGATGCTAGAAAGATGTCTAAAAAAACTAAATTACTCGAAAAGATCAAATAAAAATAAATAGCATAAAAGAAAGAAAATGACCCTAAGAATAAAAAGGAAAAGGAATAAAAGAAGAAGCTTATGAAGAATTCAAATGAAGCTGCTAAGCTTAGAATTGAAGAAATTCTCAAATAATCCAATAACACAGATATGGATTTATACGAAGAGGGTAGATCAATTTTGAAGGATATTTAGAGTAGAGGTATTAAGTAGAGAATGGCTAAGTTGTTAAGAAAGAAATTCAATATTTAAGGAGAAGAAAATCAAAACACTAATAAAGTAGAAGAAGCCATTAATAAGAATGAAGAAAAGATACAAATCAAGCACACCAAGGAAGAAAAGAGAAAGCAACTTCTTAAGTAGAAGGTTCAAGAAGAAAAGAAGCAAAAAAAGGTTGAATTAAAGTAGAAGGAAAAGATGTTAGACGATGAACTTGAAGCCGATGCTACCGAATTAATTAGGGTAAACAAAATTATAATTTCGCAATATGAATAATGAAAAAACAGTAAATAATAATATTATTTGATAATGAATATAGGCTGTTTCAAGAGAATTAAAGAAAAATAAAAAGAGAAAGGCTGATATTGAAGACTATGATGAGTTAGATGTAAGAATTTTTATTATAAATATTCTATAATATTTGAAATATTTATATTTAATAAATAGGATGTCGTCGAAAAGCATATGTAAAAGAAAACAAAGAAAACTAAATAAGAAAGCAGTGCCTTATGAGTAAACAAACAATTTATTCTCAGTATAAAAAAAGTTTTTACATTAGAAAACTCTAAAAAATCTTAAAAAAAGTAATGCTAGAGTGAGATAAACTCTTAGTTATTTTCAATAATACCTGAAAGCACGTATACTCATATTGGGTTTAGTTAATTAACTAATAGCTTAAGCTTAAGAGAAATTAATCTTTGAGCCATTTAATTATTCTATGTGTATATCTTCCAAATTGTATGAATATAGTTGCTTTTCACCCACTTCAAAAAATTTATTTTGCTTTTTATTTCTTTTAAATCTTTTATATGGGGGTAAATAATCTAGTAAATGTACTTACCATACGTTTGAAATGAAGAAAATTATATAAAAAGTTCTTTAATTTGCTTCATATTATGAAAAAAAATACTTTTCATTAATGAACTGGATTCATAACAAAATTAATTGCTCTTTCTTTTCTATTACATAGATTTTATTTGTTTCTGTAAAAAAAGATAAAAAGGAATTTTAAGCGAAAAGGAGATAAAAAGTAGGTAAAAAGTATGTAATTTAAGTTCTATTTAATATTTGAGCTAAATTAAATCTTTTTAAAGCCTTATTTATTTACTTTCCCTGCCTAATATTTAAAAAAATAAAGAACATTTAACAAAATAAACTTAAGTTACTTACAGTTTTTTGATATAAAAGATACTAAAATAATAAAAAGTCTTTTTTGATCTTCGATCCTCTTGGAGATATTTATGCAATAACTTTTTTGCAAGAAAGAAAGATTAAGTTGAATTTTAATAAATTAAACTCTTAGCATGAAATTAGTTATTTTCTATACTACAGATAAGTCATATAACGATAATGAAATTACTTTTAACAACTAAAATTTATCCTTTAAGCTTTAATACGCTAACACTCGCTTTTAATACATATTTCCTCTTTTTAATTTTATTTTTAACAATTTTACTTTTTTTTCAGTTTTGTGAAGTTAATTCTACTTTCTCACTCATTTCTGATGTAAGTTTACTCGATAAAGCGTGTTGCAAATATCTAATTTTTTTTAGATATGTAGCAGTTTCATAACTTCTTTAAGCGCAGAAGTGAAATAAAATTTTAAAACTATAAGGAATAAATCAGCAAATGAATGTATTCAAATTTAATTTAAATATTTGATAAATTGATTAGAAAAATAGTAAGAATACTTTACATGAATTGAATTATTTATATATGTCAATTCTTATGAATTACCAATAATAAAAAGAGTTTGTTACTTTTCAATAAAAAATGCATAAAACGATCAATTAATATATTGTAATTATTTCTAATATTATTTTGTTATCTTAATAAACAGTAAAATTATCTGTTGAGATTAGTCTTAAAAACAAGAGTTGATCAATCTCTTATTTATTTTTTAAATTATTTATATATTAATAAAAGGGGAGAAATAATTAGAACTACTAAATCCATTAAATAAATTAGAATTATAAAATCAAGATAGGGTAGAAACATGTCAATATAATATACTAAGCTATTTTAAAGGATTAGGGGTAGATGATCAGAAAATTTAGAGGTGGTACAGTTTGATCAGAATCAGAAATATTAAGATCATTAATTAATAGCTAAATATACATGTAACTATGAGAAAATAATAACATTTATTTTACTTCAAAGCTACAATACACACAAAATCAATGAAAAATAATTTAAATATTTCTATCTAAAGCTTTAAAATTTGATTGAAGATTATAAATAAAAAAGTATTGGATGATAAGAGAGATTCTAAAAAAGGGGGAAGTCAATCTATCTATCTATCAATCAATCAATATGTTTGCTTTTAAAGAATGAATATATTTTTTGGGGGAAAAATTCTTATAAAATAAATGACGATTATCAAAGAAATGAATGTGTATTAATTTTCAAGATTCCTTTTAGCTTTCATCTTCTTATCTGTTTAATAATCAATCAATCTCCTTTATTATCTGATTAAAGATTATAAAAATAGGAAGGGGAAACGACTAAATAATTATTAAGCAAATAAATAATAAAATCAAAGTCTTTTCTTTAGATTACTATAATATATAAAAAGCAATCAAAATAAAAAGAAAAAGAAAAAAATTTTAAAAGTTAAAGAAGAAAGAGAAAATTTTACCGAAAAAGACAATTTGTTAATCAGTGCAACAGGTTCCGTGAAATAAAATGATGCGCAATCAATTCAAACAAAAGACTAAGCCCATTCAAAAATAAAAGAAGGGGGTTCCTGAAGATAAATCTAAGAACACTATCTAAAAAAAGAGAGGAAGACCTTCCAAGACTTTATCTCCTGCAGTTCTGACAAAAGAAGAGACCTCCTTGAGATATTCTAAGAGTGCTGGGGTATCTACCGATGACTCCTCTACCTAGGATGCCATGCATGAAGAGCTACCTCAAATAAGTGAAAAGGACAAGTTCTCCAAACTCAGACCTGTCTCAGACTTCAATTCATTCTTGGAAGTACCTATCGTCAGACCTACTATTGAAGAGTTTAATGACCCCTTTAAGCTTATTACTAATCTTTATCAAAAGGGGTATGACAAGCAAGGAGTTGTAAAAATCATCCCTCCTCCTGAATGGAAACCAGATTTCTAGTTCTCTAAAATCCAAAATAAAGTCAATACTAGAGTATAAGTAGTTAATAATCTCTCAAAAGGATAGGTAATTTAAACTCTCAATTATTATTTCAATTTTCCCCATTATGAAAAAATATATTAATACTGTCCTCATAGTTTTTATAATCTAGTCAATTTTTAAAATTTGTTTGTAAAATCAATGAGAATTTGTGGTTAGAGAGTCTTCTAAAAATCACTTTTTGCTATTTTTTATTGTTTATTTGTATTTGTTTTTCAAATTAATACATTATAATATGATTTTTGCTGAAAGCATTACACTAGCTTTTGAATTAAAATATTTCTTTCTATGAATTTTTGATGAACCTTCATAATAGATAGTCTAGATATTAAATGATATCTGATTCTCTATTATTAGATTATTGACAATAGAGCATTTAAAATCTACTATCAACTCACTAATTATTGGCATTGATTAAATATTAGAGAAGAAAAAACTCATAAATAAATAAATTAATTAATAAGTAGAGCTTGGATAATCAAAATTAATCATTCTCATAGTAAAAGAAAATTATTTGAAACAAACCAATAAATGGCTTACGTTAAATTTTTGAATTTACTGTGCGCTAATATGATTAATATCTGAGTAACTAATATTTTAATTAAATCTTAGTATTAATGAGATTCATTATTAAATTTTAGTTTTATTTTATTGAGAATAAATAATACGAATTAGATCAAATAGTAATGATTATCTTCTATTATTAGTCTTAGTCTTTCTAACTAAATTGACTGTTTTCTACTAAAGCTAAAAATTAGTAACTACCTTTGATCCTAATAAAAATAGTAAGAAGAAATTCAAATTGAATCCGAGCTAGCTATTATTATTACTTACTACCCGTACTTGTTAAACTTATTTTGAAATAGATTGATAATTACTAAATTAATACTTTTATCTATCGCATAGTATACTAATTACGTCATTCTTTAATTTAATCTATCTGCTCTAAATACATCAGCTGAATAAAGCAAAGGTAGAAATTGGATTGATTGATTGAACAAAGTAAATATTATAAGATTATTCAATCTTAGTTATAAATCTATGTGAGAATTATACAATCTAATGCTTAACTAAATTCTTATATAAGAATTGTATAATTTATGAAGTTCTAAATGATTACACTACTAATATACTTCAATCTTAAAAATATCAATTAAAAGAAAATAAATAGATATGATGGATTGATATCTTTGAAATTTTATAAATAATGCTAAGATTTTAGCATGAGAGGAATTTTCTTTGTTGAAAAATTCTTCATATAAACCAAGATAAACATAAGTCTTTAAAAATATACATAATAAGAAACTTTAAATTTGAATGGATGGATGGATATTAAGTTAGTTTTAATTATTTATAATGAAAATGAGAATAATAAATCAATTAATAATTAATTAATTAATTATTAACATTTTATATTTTGGATTTCATGAGGGGATGTATTTTATGAATTAATGGAATCAATTGATTATAGATTAATTGATTGATTACTTATTTATCTTTATATTTTATAAAATAAAGCCATTCGAACAAAACGATGAGGGTTTTACTTATAAAGAGTATAAAGAATATGCAGAAAAATTCTCTAAGAAATATGAATACTAATCTGAAGAGAGATTTGTCAATAAAGAAAGATTAAATGAATTTGAATTTTGGAGCATTGTTGAATTTCCTGAGCTTTTCTAAAATGTATCAAACCCATTTATTTCCTATTTGATTTTCACAAATAACTCTTTAAATCAGCCACTAATTTATTCAATCAACGCAATTAAAATATCCTTTTTAAATATATTACATCTTATTTCACGCTAAAAATCTAAAGCTACTTAAAAGGTACATAAATAAAATATAGATATTGAAAAAAAATAAAAATGGAAGATAATACATCTATTAAAAGCTCCTTGATCTGAAATTATATTTAGGCTTTTCCTATTATAAACTTTAATGAGTTTTACATAAGTTTATATAATATTTTAAAGGAAATTGAGTTATTTATAATTGAAATAAAAGTATTTATGAGATTGGTTTTTCCTATAAATTAGGTTGAAGTTGAATATGCTGCTGATCTACCTTCTTAAAAATTTGGTAGTGCTTTTTCAGAATAGCCATCTAAGCATGATAAAATAAGCTATTTGCACTCATTTAATCTGAAGAATATTAATAGATGCCATAATAGTTTATTCTAATTTATTAAAAATGGAGGTGATATTAGTGGAATTACTACTCCTTGGGTTTATTTGGGAATGCTTTTTGCAAGTTTCTGCTTCCATGTAGAAGATCTCTACATGTACGCTCTCAATTATCTCCATATGGGAGCACCTAAAACATGGTATAATTTAGTTCAATACAACCCAATATTCTTTATTTCTTAAATTCGAGCTTTAATTGTACTTTTAAATATAAGTTTTTTAACTCTAAAGTGTAAATTTGTATGGTTATTAATCATTATTTTTATGTTAAATTAGGTATACTATTCCAGCTGAATACAAAGAAAAATTTGAAGAAGCTTACTATGATAAATACAAAGATATATTTAAAAAAACTCCAGCTATAATGCACCATCTCAATTTATAATTATGTCCAGCAGAAGCCGTAAAGAGAGGTATCCCCGTTTATAGAACTGATTAAAGACCTGGAGAATTTATTATGACTTTCCCTAAAGTTTATCATGGTGGTTTTTCACATGGATTTAATTGTGGTGAAGCAGTTAATATAGTAACCCCTGAATGGATTAAAAATTATAAAGAAGCTAAGTTTGATTATGCTAGAAAGGGATTCTAAAAGAAAGTCTCTTTCTCCTTATCTTGGGTTTTAGTATAAATAATTTAGAACCTCAAAGACTCTTCATTTGATAAGAATACTTTATAAATTGTAAGATAAACTTTATTTATTATAAATAATAATAGAATTAATTTGTTAAATTATGAATAACTAGATATTAAATGAGTGGTAAGAAGCCGAAAAAGAAGAATTATAAAAGAGAAATGATTTAATAAATGCTTATGGCAAAAAATTGAAGATTTGTGAGTTTGCAAATAAAAACGAAAAGTATGATCGCCATGTTTGTAAAATATGTTAAGGATATTGTTACTTGTCATATATTTACTGCAATAAATGCTTCACTTAAGGTTGTCCTTCTCATGTTACTCCCTGTAGTTGCATTGATAGCTCAATTACTCTCTTTATTAGATTTAATGAAAAAGTAATTCAAATTCAGATATATTTGTTGTGTTTAATGATTATTTTATGCTTTAAATAATAGGAAATGTAAGAATATGGCTAAATTGTTAAAGATATTCTTAAAAATTACAATTGATCTACAATTCTTGTTTAAATTATCATTATTTATTCAAATATAAATAAAATAGCATACTTTTCTTAATCAATTTTAATGCCTACTCTAATGATTAAATAAAACAAAATACTGTATCCTATAAAAAAGGAATTTAAAATAGATGATAATAGTAAAGTAAGTGATTGTCAATTCTAAAACAAAATAAATACCTACGAACAAACAAACAAATAAATAAATAAATAAAAATTATAATAGATTAATATAATAAGTATATAGATTTACTAGATTCTAACCAACAAACAAACAACCAATATAGTATATTTTATATAAAATGTATCCTACTTATCCTTAATATATATATATATACATGTATTTCCAATTATCTATCTTTCATTCCTTCCTTTAATTTGCATCAATCAATAATCTTTAAAAATTATAATATTAGCTCCACATTCTTTGTATAATAATTTAATATTTACTTGAAAAAATTATCATTTATTACTGTGATTATTTAATTTTCAATTAACTTTAAGGAATAGTATATTTTCATTCCAACCAAAATTATGTAATAAAAGAAATTGTTTGAAATCTTATCAAAGAATTTTATGAAAATGAGATATTACAATAATTTCTTTTTCAATTTTTGAAATTCTTTTAAAGAAAATGAGATGAGGATATTATATTTAAAAAAACACAAAAAGTATGAGAATTAATATAATAGCTCTAAAAAGTATAATACTAATAAGTAAGAATATTTTTTATTAAATAAGAGTTTCTTTCTAGACTTCGTTTTTATTAAAATTAAAAGATAATTGTAAAAGAAATGGAAAGGTAAATAAATTCTAATTATGTTAGATTGTAGATACTATTTATAGGAAATGGGATTATATGTAAGTATATATAGGAATAGATAGATATTTGAAATAAAATAATATTAATTAGTATTTAAATTAAATTGTTACAATTTTTAAAGAAAGGTTTTATTTATATTTATGTCATTTAAATATTTTATTCTACTTTGGAATTTCTTATAAAGGATTGTTACGCAGTTTTATTTGGGCATAGTTCGACAGAACCTTTGTCAGCTCCTCATTTTCTGTTTCATATTCTTCTTCGGTGGGCATCATCCTGTCAAAATCTTAATCCGTTATAAGAGTTTTTTATGTGAAGTTATCCTTTTTTATTTTAGAACATTATTGAAGTTCTAAAAATTCTTTCATGATATTATTAGCATAGTCGATTTTCATTCTCTAAGCAAATGTTTGCAAGGGTGAATCATCTTATTTCTTTAAATCTTAATTATTTGTTTTGCAATCACCCAATTAATTTAATGAATTTAAAGAAATATTATCATTGGCACTATTGGCACTTGGGAATATCTCTTATAGAGCATATGTTAGGGTTGTCTATGAATTAATTTGAGATTATTTATTTTATTAGTTAGCAATGATTTGCTTATCATAAAATAAAACATACAGATGATAGCAAGTGTCTCCAAATAGATTAATTATTTGAACAAGCAAGCTATTGTTGTCAAAGCTAGGTGAATCACCTAATTTACGATAAATAGAAACAATACTTCTATTAAATTCCTAACTGGTATTTATTAATGTATTCAGATTATCATCTCCTAATTTAAGGAAATCTTCAATAATTCCAGATCTACAGAATAATTAGTATATACTTTATCTAGTAATTAGACTTAAAATTTAGAGGAGTTTGAATTGAATGAGCTTGAGTTAATTCAAGAAATAAAGTCTATTTGTTAAAGCAAGTCCTTCATCTAAAATCTTCAGTTGATATTCATGGATGTTACTTGCACTTTTAATGACTTATTTATAATTCTTTAGATTACTAAAGAAATTACATGCTTAAATTGTCTGCGTCTTGGCAGCCTGTTATTGAAGCTGCTATTAAATGAGGTATTACTAAGCATGTGGGTAATTACCCTTTATAATTAATTTTCTTTTAGATCCATCTTCTTTTAATTAGAGCTAATTCTTAATAGGAGATAGAGACATTCCACCTTCTTAGAATTCTGGTGTTTTTATACCAGAAGGATAAATCAAAGGACCATTAATGGAAAGATTGTTATTTTTATGGAAAGTTGAAAGATTGGCAGTATTCTATTAAATGATTTAACTGATAATTTCATTCATTCCTTAAATTTTTTAGAGATTATTTGGAGAATAAGGAATTTAGCTATGATCTTTATAGAACCATTTAGGGGCATCCCCTTTTAGATCTTCATCTTCGATTTCATCTAGGGAATGCTTACTTTCGTTTAATTAATGATCAAGCTAATCTATTAAGTTACCTTACTATCCATTCTTGTTTTTGAATTAAATAAATTAATTGTTGAAGAATGGCAATTAATGTGTGCCACCCATCCCCATTGACTATATATGAGCATCCCCTGTTTTTATCATACGAGGCTAAGAAGATACGTTTATTGAATTTAATTTATTCTTTTACAAGGGATTACTGCTACTACTAGCTAACTTCCTATTACTTAAAACCTTTTCTTTAACAGGAATTTTTTCTTCATCTTCCATATCTACTGGGAAACTATCAGCAGAATCAATTAAATTTTCATCCCCATCATCATTTTCATCATTTGAATTATAATCTCCAGATTGGATATTATAATCATCATCTTCATCATCATCATCATCTTCACAATCATTATCATCTACATCCTCATCTTCTTCATTGTCAGAGTCTATATTCATTTCTCTATCTTCTTCCTCTATCTCTATTTCAACTTCATCATCTTAATTGCTCTCTTACTTCTTTTTACCTTTTTAATTCTATGATTTCTTACCTTTTTTCTTTTTCTCGGCACTTCTTTTCTAATATCTTTCAAAGGAATTATCCACCTCTAGAATAAATTTATTTTCTGTAACTTCATTTGAGTAGTCCTATTCATCATTCTTACTTAAATTCTTCAAATCACCTAAATGAAAATTGATGTGTCTTGTTTAAGATAATAAAAGCAATTTCTTGACTAAAGTGTGCTTTTAACAAAGCTAATAGGATAATTTATTATCAGATCTTCTGGCAAATATATCAGCATTGTTCTTTAATAATAACTACACTATCTTTTAATGATTTAATTCACTAGCTATGTGAAGAATAGTAATTCTCTCTTAACCTCCTGCTTTATTTATCATAAATCCTCTTTTGTTCTTTTTAGCAAGGCATACTCTATTATAGTTAAAAGCAAATTCAACTGCTTCTAAGCATCCTCTCTTAACAGCAAAGTGTAGTGGAGACCACTTATCATTATTTTCTAAATTAGGATTAGCTCCGTTATCAAGGAGCATCTAAGCGATTTTGTTGGACTCTTCAGGATTTCTATAATATTGCTAGAAAATATAATGAAGTGGTCCATTTCCATCATGATCTTATTTATTGACATCTGCTCCAAAACGAATCAAATCTCTAATAAGATAATATTACTACTTAATTACACCTATAGTTACACAACTACCGAATACACCTCCACCTACATTTACATCAGCCTTTATTAATTTTTAAAAAGGATAATAAATATAAAAATTGTCATAAAAAAGTAATTAAGTATTTCTAAAATAATTTTTACTTTATTAAATATTAGGATTTTAGCTGAATAATATTTTTCTTCTAAGATACTTAGGGAAAGTGGTGTTTACCCATCAAAATCAACTTCATTGACTAAATCAAAATTTAAATTAACTAGGCACCTCAAAGCTGAGATATCTTCATCCATTATAGCCTATAATAACATAAAAATTAATATAATTTCATTTAATAATTAATGATTTATCAATTACTAAATGCATGAGATTTCTTCCGTTTTTAGGATCAATTTAATTGTACTGAGTGTATACTTTTGGTGCAGCTATTTCTAAACATTGGGTAGATTTAGCTCTTTCTTCTTGCTCCTCTTTTGATTCTGATAAAATATTTTCATCAGCATCATCACCTTAGTCTAAATTAATAATCTCATCTTCTTCTTCAATTCCAATATCGTTTTCAATAAATGGTTTTAACATGAATCTTTATTCTCGAGAAGAGAGTAAAGTATCAGGAGGATTATCTAGCTTAAGATCCAAATGTTTAAATATAAGTTAATCATTTTTCTCTTCTATTTCCTCTTCTACTTCCTGCAGAATTTTATCAAAATTAACATTTTCATCAGTTTTTACTATCTATTAAGGATTGCTACCAAAATTCCTTGATGTTTTCTTATTTCTTAAAGGATGGGCTGATGGAATATTGCTGTTACTTCTTCCTTAATTTTAATTTTCTTAGAAGAAGCTTAAATCATTATGGGTGTGAAGAGCTTCTTCATCTCTCAAGCTTAAATCGCTATCACTTGAGAAATGAATTAAAGTTTTACAAACTCCAGGTGTTAAATTACCAATATTATTGGCTTATAGATTAGAATTACTTCTATTTTACCTTTTAGAACTTAAAGGTTACATATTTTAGGCATTATTTTAGGAAATTTATTTTAAATTGAGAAATTCAATAAGACTTCTGCTGTTTTCCAAAGCTGATTCATCCTCTTTTGTATTTTTTTTATTAATGCAAATCAGCCTATTCTTTTTCTTCTTTAATTCTTCTGGTAAATATTATATCCCATCATTCTCCTTTGGTAAGATTGAATCACCAATACTTGTAATAGTAGTATTTAAAAGATTAGTGTTACTTACATTTAACACAAATCTATTTTCTTAATTTTGAGCTATCAATTCTAATTATTAGAGTCGATGCTTTCTTTGTACTTCGCTTTCATCATTTTATTTAATGCCTTTATCTTTTATCTTTTAATATTAAGAAAATTTCTTTTAGTGCTGTTATTTAGGTTTATTTTTCTTAATTTAGCTTGATATTTTTATGAGATTCTTATCAGAAAAGTGAGTTGTGAATTACAAAAAAGTTATGAAACCCATATTTTTGTGATTGCAAAGCAAGACAAACATTTCTTTTAAAACTTATAATCCTTCATTTCCTTAAACGGTAGATTTGCGAGGAGGCAAGCAGTATTTAAACCAATCGATTGAGAATTCTTTAAGATTGACTAAGAAGATGAATTCAATTGGGATATCCATAAAATCATTTGAACTAATATTGAGAGATGTTAATAAATCTAAGTAGCAAAGATATTTTTAGAATGTGTGTAAGTGATTTCTCGAGATATTCAAGCATTACAAACTACTCTTCCATTCACAAATTTCTGGTGGAATGTCTTGAATTAGATTATTTTATACAGAAAAAGATTCTAGTTTCAACTCTAAAAATATCTCCTTTGGAAGCACTTTAATTAAATTATTTTCTAATTTCAATCTTTTTAGGTTCTTCATCCTACATAGTTCTAAGGGAAAGTTAGAGAATCTGTTAGAGCTTAAATCTAAAATCTAGAGAGTATGTGGATTCATAGAATTAATATGCTTTGATAAATCTTCTATATTCTTATTGACAAGAGTAACGGCATATCCTAAACTTTGAACAGATTGATTTACTTATATTTGATTATTAGCATTTACAGGATTCGCTAAATTTTTACTAGAAGTAATTCCTTTCAAAGTACGTTGAGAATTAGTTAGTGAATTTGAAGGACTTTTTAGGTTTATCATAGAGTTACTGGCATTTACTCCAGCAATTCTTCCTCTATTATCATTATTAATCCCATGGATTCCATTTGTTGGATCTGGGGTTGAAGGTGGATTGAAAAATAATGGCTAATGCTATTGCTGCTAGAAAATTTTCTATTATAAATTGTTATGTACTATATTCTATGATTAAACTTGTAATGGTAATTAATTTTGGGCAAATTATCCATTTTATGATCTAATTTATTATTTTTAAAATGATTATTGTTGTTATTACTGCTATAATGGCTATTGCTAGAGCTATTGTTGATTGTTTTACTAGTTTATATTAAAGTTTAATGTTCTTGCGCTTATGTTTGGAGAAAGGACATAAGTATTTACTGACTATCTATCTCCTTGATTAATATCTTGAGTGCTTATAGCGTTTAAGTTTTAAGGTAGAGGAGGGGCTATTAAATTCTTCAATTCTACTTTACTAATTGAGAATGTTTATTTAGAAGTGCTTTGGAGGCTTCTCATTTTAGAAGAAACAGTATATTATTCACTTTCTTACCATTCTTCTAAATCTTCATTTGCTACTACATTTTTCTCAACTAACACATCATCTCTACTCAGTCTAGCTTGATTATTATTGATATTTAAATTCTTCATTGCTTAAACGATTTCATTTTAACTACTTCTGTTATCTTATTCGAATTTATTGAATTAAGTTCTAATTTCATAAATCTTATTCACTTCCTAAGTGAGATCTTCTTTTTATTTTCCTAATTTAAAGTGGTTGCCTTATGAAAGTTATTGCTACTAAACAAGTAATGTATTCTTCTCTTACAAGAACTACAAACTCTCTTTCGAATACTTGTTTGATTTATTTAAAAAATTTTCTATATTCCTATTCTATGAGCTATCTTTTGCCGTAAATGCTTATTACTATTAGTACTGTTACTGCTGTTATTCTTAAGGTTGTTAATTTATTTATTATGGATTCATTAACGATATTTAATTATTCATTCTATGATACCTTTTTCAAAAAAAAACAAAAAAATTTATTAAAATCAATATCATAAAAAGAATTTTGAAAAACTATGAAGGGTAAAAATCTTATAAATTTTTAATTTCTACAAGCAATGCAAATTAAATAAATTGTATATATGTATAATTAATACGGAATTAATTAATAACGCATTGATGTATTCTTTTCAAAAAAGCATTTAATAATTATAGAATAGTTTAACCAATTACAGTTTAATTAAAATATTTAAAATAAATTGAAACAAAGAATGAATATGATAGATTTAACAATAATTTTAGATTTGTGTTTTTTGTTTGAAATGATTGGAGTATATATTTAATTTAGTTTTGATGAGAAAAATTAAATAGATTAATATAGAAAAGTAAGTAAGCAAGGTTTAAGAATAACAAACTATCTATCTATCTAAGAATTTATGAATTAATAGGTTGTATGATTTTAAGATTATTTGATATATACGCATAATATACAAACGAATAAATTAATGAAAGATTTAATTATAAATAAATAAATAAATTAAATAATTGAAAATAATTGAAAAAAATAACTAAACTGTATCTTTAATATAATCTTTGGAATAATTAAATAATGCTTCAATTTATGAAGATTTATTTAATTCTTTAAATAATATAGCTTACTATCAAAATCCCAACGAAAAGTAAAATGTATTCCTTATTGACAGGTGGTTGATTATTTTTGGAATACTTTGATGCTGCCTGTGCGTTAGAATTAACTCTATGAGAATCATTTTCCTTTTCATTTGTAGATCTACTTTTGATATTTGAATTTTTACACTCACTTTCAGTTGATTAAAGTGAAATATTTGGCTATTTTTTAAGATAATAAAAAATTTAAGAATCATCCATGTGAATTAAAGTTTGGCATCAATTTATCCTATTCAATTTATTAAATTCATTTATTGGTATCAAATAATTACTAATTATCATTCTATCTTCTAACTCGTAAGAGAATTCCAACAACAATTCAAAATCAAATAATTAGGTAGAAATTAAGTTACTTTGTGGTTAATTTAAATGAGGGGAAAATGCATTGAAGAGAAAGTAAGTAAATAAGCAAGTAAGGGAGTAAGTAAGTAATCGATTGAATGAAGGAATGAATAAAATAATGTATACAATAAAGTATAAATATTTAAATAGTCGGTTAGAGTTAGATAATTAGAAGTAAAATTAAATAATTTTAACTAAATTAAATAATTAATTGATATAAATAAATTATTTAAGTTTGCTATGACAACCAGCGTGGTAAACTAATCTCGAATGAGTGTTTGTTTGATTATAATGTCTTGATTCTTTTTATAATGTTAAATGTATTTGTTTATTATAATTATCAATTTCTTAATGATTTAAAGTTGAAGATATAGAGTTGAAAATGCTTTTTGTTATTCTACTAGTTTATTATCTAAAAGATAGGTGAAGAAGTTTCATAACTAGTATTTTATTATTAATATTATATGAGATTATTATTTTTACTATAGGATTAATTCATTGGTTATTATTTTATATTATACTAGCACCAATTATTTCATAATTTAGCAATTAATTGTTAGTAAATTAATTAATATATCTTTCCTTTCTTATTGAAATTAATTAAACTTTTATAAGTATTTTGCTATATAATTTGTGTTAACCACTCAACGGGTCGATAGATTGCCACCACGCAATGTCTGTCATATCAAAGTTTATGTAGTAATTTAAAAAATTTTTTGATTTGATAGGAAAATTGTATAAATTTTTTTGTATTATGAAGGAGCCTAGCTGGTAAATATTAAGAGTATTTTTGTTTTACTTTGATTATTTTCTTAGATAATTTCTCTGAAATTTGTCCTACATTTTATATATTTTAAGAAGAAGTATAAGATAGAGAGTCATTATTAGGTATTTATTTATAGAAAAGCAATTAATTTAATATACTATTTGCCTTAGCCTTTCTTTTCAAATGTAAGGTCTTCATTTATGATTCTTATTTTTCTTTTATTTTTTAGATTTAATAATAATGAATTAATTACTTTGATCATTGTTAGAAAATGAAGAGTTATCTTCATCTTCCTCTTTAGCTACTTCTGAATCCTTCTTTTAGGGAATTACATCACCCTCCTCTTCAATATCAAGATAATCACTTTCTTTTTTATTAATTGATTCTTATTTTTTATTCACTTAAGTTGTTTAAGATATTGTCTTTTAGCCATTCATTTATTATTATTTTTTAGCTTATTTACCTACAATCACAAATCCATCATCATCGACAACTTAAATCTTTTATTTTTCGCTTCTTAAAGGAGAAGATTCTTATTAATTAAAATTATTTTAAATCTAAGCTTTTTCATTAGTTTTAACAAGAACTATAGGCTTTTTTTGTTACTATTACTTCTATTAAGCCTAATTTGTTTCTTTCTTTTAAGGAGGAATAGTAATTATGCTAGCGTATGCATCTACTTCTTCAACTTCTAATTGGGTTGGACGATTGATGTTAAAAATCTAATCTCCTGATTTTTTTAATAAATTAGGTATTTTTTCAGTTGTTTGATTTTTATTTGTAGTAGGCTGTTTTTTGGCTAATGATTTCTCTTCAACTTAGAATTTCTATGTAGAATGGATTTAATACTTCTTTTCAATAGGAGATGTATCTTTCTCTAATTCACTGCTGGAAATAGAATCGGATTATTGCTGAAGAGATATCTGTTACAATTACTCGAAAATTTCCTTTCTATTATACTTCGTTGAAGAAGAATTTTTGTCGTCACTTAAGGATAATTGATTTAAGCCTTATGCATCTTCAGAGTTGATACTTTGGTTGTTGCTACTGTCTTCCTCTTCATCCAAGCTCTCAGAAAGGGATTGGTTTTTATTCTTGCGAATCAATTATTTGGCATTAGGATTAACTTCCTTTCTTTTGAGTATATAAAGAGAGTGGTAGACCGCTTAAAGGTTCTACCCAGTATAGTTACTATCTCCCAAATGTTCGAACCCATAAGCAAAAAGAATGTCCTTTAATTCTTCCCTATCATAGAGCATCATATATCCATCTGCTGGATGATCTGGGTATTTCCTGTGCTATTCTTCAATATAAGTTTTAAGCTGCTTATCTTTTTATGGTACATCATGTTCTCTAATGAAGATATATCCATCAATAAGAAGAACCCTTTAAATCTCTCTAAGCATTTAATCAAGGTGTTCGAAATGATGGATAGCCATAAAACAAGTTATTAAATCAACCGAATTAGCGGGTAATTTAATCTTATTGTGAGCATTCTAAATGTATTTTACTTCTAAATCCATACTAGGTTATACAAAATCATCTTCATCGAACATGTCTACACCAAAAACATTTCCTATTCCTAAGTATTATGCTATTGTTGCTGTAATTTCGGCATTTCCACATCCAACATCTAGATAGCCTATCCAGCGAGCTTTTTATGGCAATAATTTGGATAAGTGAGACAACCTATCTTTATTTCTCTTTTCTTTTTTTGCTTGATCTGTAGCTTTCTAAGGGATGAATTCACCCATGTATTAATTATTTATTTATTAGTGGCTTATTCCTGAGTTAGCCCCTAGCTATGTCAAACTTAGTTGTTGGCCATTCTATTTTTTCTTTGTATTTTGGTGTTCTTGAACATTTTACCACTTTTAATCAGCACTTGTCTAATTTGTATTGCTAATGTGGTGGTTCTAATGTTTCTTTAAATCATTTTAGTATCCAATGTAACGCTTTGAATCTTACTATTTGACTGCTGACATTCCCTTTTTTTATGTTTGTTTAACCTTAGATCAGATTACTTACTTTCTTATTTTTGTTCTTTGCAAAAACTTTTTCTATTTTTTTTTTTTGAGTATTGTTATTAATAATTCCCTAAACTATTTTTATAAAAATATGAATACCTATCTTTTTTTAAGCGCTGCTTGCTGCTTTTTCTTTTCTACATTTATTAATATTTCTGTCAAAAAACTAAAGACTTAGTATGATATACTCTAAATTAAGAATGATAGGTTTTATAATAAATTCTTCACATATGTGTATTAAAAATTATTTTATATTAAACTAAGGCATAGTATCTATTACCTTTTTTAAAATAGATAATTTCCTAGATTGTATATTAAAATTGTAGAAATCAATATAAATATTTAATTTTCTATTAGCAACTGAACCTAAAATTAAATATAATCTTTCTCTACATAGATTTGATTAAAATTATTGTAACAAATACAATATTAGATGGAAACAAAAACATTTATTTTAAAAAATAATAATATTATCATCGTCCATCTATTCATTTATTTATTTTTATATTAAAATAACATCTATATCATTTTATTTAAAGTAACATTCTTTAAAATAAAAGTATTTAGTTTTATTAAAAAACTCAAGGATTAAATTTGTTTTAATATAAAAGAGCTAATTAATGTGCTTTCTTTTATTTGACTAATAATTAAATTTTAACAAATATAGAAACAAATCGAAAATAAATATATTTTTTTAAACTTCAAATTTTCTTTTATACTCTTTTAAAGATAAGGTTTTCAGGTAGAATTAAAAAGTCTAATAATTAATATAATTAACTTAATTTATATATTTATTATGAAAAAAAATAGGTAGGCTTAGTTCTTTATTAATAAATATTTGAATAGTAGAAAATAATAAATAATTAAACAACTAATTCAATTTCATCTTTATTTAAAATATTTCTATTTTCTTTTGTAATAAGTAAAATAACACTATTAATGAATAACTAATTTGGAAGCATTTATATTACTTATAATCTAAGCTAAAATAAGTTATTTTGATTTTGTCCTATTTTATTTATAAATTTTGGTTCATAGACATTTCTTTTCTAACATGTAGTTAAGTATTTGTTATCTAGTCTACTCTTGCTTTTTTTTTGAATTTTACTAATTTAAAAACTCATAAATAGTTAAAAACATAATCAGCTCTTAAAATCTGATAACTTTAGTAAACAGAAAAACTAAATATAGATAGTTAAACAAATGAGTTAAAAGACTTACAAGCCTAAGTAGATTGAAAAGGGAAGTCGTGGATGGGGATTAAAGCACATAGCATAAATGACTCTTGGTTCAGGTAATATGAGTTTAGCTGTTGAATTACCCTAAGGAGAAGAAAAGAATGAATGGTTGGCAGTGAATACAATTGAGTTCTACAATGAAATTTCTATTTTATATGGTACTTTAATGGAGGTAATTTATTATACTTTGCGATAATAAATCAAAAATCCTCTAATAGCATGAATCTTATCTTATTTAAATTTTAATATAGTTTTGTACTCCTGAAGCATGCCCTATTATGAGTGCTGGTCCCAAGTATAAATTTTAATTGTTTTATTAACCTTTATAATCAGACTATAAAAGATGTTAAAAATTCTGATAAAATCGATTAATCAATCAATAAAAATAATTTTTGTTATATTATAAATTAGATATGAATATTTATGGGCCGATGGTTAAAATGTTAGAACTCCCTTAAAAGTCTCTGCTAGTGAATATATTGACTATTTAATGACTTGGGTAGAAACTCAAATTAACAATGAAAGTTTATTCCCTTGCTAAATTGGTAACTTTTATTTTATTTTTTTCTATTTCCTCAAAAATTTAATAGATAAATACACATCAAATCAACCTAAAATTCAACTAAAATAATGATAATAATATTTTCAAATGTAAACAAAAATTTAGGTGTGCCCTTCCCTAAGAATTTCTTGAGTGTTATTAAGGTTATTTTTAAGAGACTTTTCAGAGTTTATGCTCACATTTATCACTCTCATTTCTAACATATCATGAGTCTTGGTCTTGAATATCATTTGAATACATGTTTTAAGCATTTCATATATTTTATTGACGAATTCGACTTGGTTGACGATAAGGAACTTGCTCCTTTAGCTGAACTTATTCAATAATTTAAGGCTCGTAAGGAACTTCCCTAAACCTAATAATGATAAAGAATAAATAAAATTATCAAAATTACAAAAATAATTAAAAATCTATAATATATTATAAGAAATTCTTAGCTGAGCTTAGATCTATCATTAATATGGTTTTAGAATAAATTTTAAAATCTTTAAATTATAGTTTTAATAAGTAATGTGAAGGTCTTTATCTAATTATAAAAGAGTTAAAATATATATTGGAACCAATTATGACCTTGATTTGATGTGATTCAGATAAACTGACTATATTTTAAAAACTTCAAGCATTGATATTAATAATCTATCTTACTTAATCAAATATTTTACTATCTATATTTATAAATACTGTGTATTCTTATGATCGAATTCTATTAAAAATTAATTCAATAAATCCTATATCTCTTTTTATTCTCAGTCTCTTATTATAATTATTATCCATGAACTATCAACAAATTTAATAGAAAATACAATATATTTAATAATAGCTTTATACTGTTTATTATTTTTAATTTTTAAAAGTTTCTCTCTTTTATGATTGTAAAGTGTTTTGCCGAAATGAAGCTACTAATACTAAAATATTATACAATAAATCATCTTTATGCAATCATTTATTGATTTAATAAAGATAAAAAATAATAATTATAAGATATATTGAAATTAAGAATTAATTTAAATTCCTATAAATGAATTGTAATGGTTATTTTGATTATGAAACAATTTATCCCAAATTTATGATTTCAAAATTATAAGTAAATTAGGTTATATTGAAAGAAATAATTTAGTGAAAACATAATAGATTTAAATTAAAAAACTATAAATTTACTAGGAGTATGATAAAACATGTATGTTTGAATAAATTCTAATTATAGATTAATTAATTTAAGAACTATATTATCATTATTTATAAAATTGTATTTTTAGTTAATAAAAAAAATCGTTTGGTAAATATAATATAACTTACCTATCAGTAATAATGCTGATAAACATAAGAAACTTCTTGATAAAACGATACTTTATTTTAAATAAAATTTTCTAATTTGTAAATTAAGAGGAAAAAGAAATATTTTGGAAAGATCAGTGAAGTTTCTATAAAAATACTCTCAAAGATAAATTTGTGTTGCTTATTTTTTAATAAAAGTGTTAAATAATATACTGGCTTATTACATATTTAGTTAAGATAAGTAAAGAAATTTAAATTCGAAGGAAACCTTTATTCTATCTTTTTTTAGGGTAATGATTTTGGTTGAAGAGAAAAGCTTATAATCTTTCACTTTTTTGTATGAACTTTGAAGAATATGAAGAGGATGTCATATTTTTTTGCATATTATAATATAAATTATTATGCAAAATTATAAAGTTAGTACTTTGTATCTTTAACATTTTATCTTTGAAGATAGCAAAATATACCATGATTCTCTTTATAATTAATTATGATTGCAAAAAAAGTAAAAGCAAGATATCTCAATCAAAAATCCTCTTAAACTATAAAAAAAGTAATTAAGAGAAATAAGACTTTGAGCAAAATCACAAGCATTAATTATTACTCGAATTATAGGCATTAAGCAAACAAGACACCAAGACAGAGAAATAAACTAATTTATAAAAAACTTCATAGAAATATTAGGCATTATGATTGTTGAAAATTTAATAGCTAACTTTGATATCTAAGAAGAAGATTTTGGATTACAGGAATCCAATCTCTTATAAATAAAAGAGCATGTCAGGAAGTTCTCTAAGATGAATTCCCATGAGCCAACAACAAATTGGTCTCAAGTATTAAGAGATTCTTAACTTACAAATAACAATAATTAAAATGGAAATACAATTCGTCACCAGTATAAGAAGACTCTAACATCAGCTTCATTTGAATCTAATGTATTTGTAAAGGGAAATCTTGTTTTCACTAATTAAGGAGGTGGTTCACATCAATCCACTCCTAGGAAATATGAAGAAGGTGATCAATAACTACAGTAAGTAACCTATGTTTCACCTATTTTTTCAAGAGAAGCTACTATTAAGAAGAAAAGCAAAGAATTAACTGAATGTCATGAAAATGATGGATAAGAAGATAGTACAAATGAAAAAATATAAGAGCATTAAAGTAGTGGAAGTATCACTCCAAATAGCAATTAAGCAATTGAAAGCCATGGAGATACCTCATAAGAGAAGCATCTCTAATAATTTGAATATGAAAGAGCTGAATCTAATATTGCAGATGTGAGAAGTAGCGACAATAGTTAAAATGAGAGTTAAATCAATCAAAATAAATCATTTGTAAAAAGTAAATTTTCCAGGAATAAAGTAAGTGATTCTATTTTCAAGAAAAAGACCAGTTTTTCTGATCATGAGAGGGATGATAGCGATTAAAATAATGAAAAGATGTCTCCAAAATCATTGCAAAACATAAAACTTCCTACTTAATAGATAATAATTCAATCTCATCAATAAATTCCTAATAATTAATAAGAGAATGTTTAAAAATTATAGATATAATAACAAGGAAAACAAACTAATGGTTATTAAAGAAATTAATTTATTACTCCTGCATAGAGAAGGAGATCTCAGCTTTAACCTGTGGAAACGAATAAATTCCAAACTCTCGCTTAAAAGAAAAGAGAAGAAATGAATACTGGGGACCCAAACTCGCCCAATACTCCATTTTCACCAAAAGAAAAATTTAAAATTTTAGGCACAGTAGCTCGAACTTTATCAAGATTGCAAGTAAACTAAGTGAGCAGAATTGAATCAACAGTAATTTTTACTTACATTTATTTCCCTTTTTTTATTTTAGTTCAGAAAAATTCATGAATATTTTTCTGTATTTCTCCATACAAAGTGTTTTATTTTTACCATCCATTAAAATTACATACAATTATATCCACAAAGATTTTCATTAAGATATTTTTAACAAATAATTTCATTAAATTTTCTGTATTTTTGCACTCAAGTAAGAAGAGCTGGTTGAAAGTTTTAATTATCCCTTCTCATTAATAATAAATATCACTGAATATGTGAAAGAAATCGATAAAGTTTAATTAAATAACATTAATTTAATTATTAATTTTAATGTAATGTATAGGAATAACTCGATCGCGAGATGGACATGATGAAATAGCTTAAGTAAAATTCCAGCTTTTTAGGTGAAAAAAACTAAAGCAATAAATACCAAGAAAAAAATGAGGAGAAACATAATGATGTGAATATTGCATTCAACATGGTCAGAATGGTTGAAATGATAACCGATTTGGCTGAAAGAGGCCATCCCGAAGACATAAATAGTATGATCGATATTCTGCAAAAAGATCCTAAAAAGTAATTCAATTTGAAAGAATAATTAAGATATTTAGGATTTATCTTTCAGTATTAATAATCTTTTTTCTGTTATTAAATTTAGATATATTAGATCAACTGACGATCCTATGCACTTACTTAATAAATTGAATTCTAAAAACTAAAATGCCGCTTATGTTGCCTGTAAAAACGGAAATATAAATGTAAATAATAGACAATTATTGAAATTAATAAAAATGTAACTTAAATTAACATGTATTAATTTTGTTCTAATTAACAATAGATAGTATAATTCTTAGTTAAGTAGGAAATTAACTTTAACATTAAATCAAGGGTTGGAGGGTCTATAGAAGAATTTCCTTTGCAAGCAGCTGTTAGGTGGAATCATAAAGACATTATTGATTTCGTCTTAAATTAGAGGGTTATTAAGATCTCATAGGAATAAATTAAGTAAGCTTACAAAGAAGCTAAATCCAAGAATGAATTGAAAAAAATAATAGCTCCCCACCTCAAAAAGAAACCATTCTTCTTGTGTTGTTGATTTTAATGATACCTATAACATATAGGAAATACAATAAAAGATCATTTCAAATTTTGTCTTTAAATAAAATTAAATCTTTTAGAAAAAGTGATCAAATAAAAAAAATACTAACTTTCAAATAAAACAAAAAAAATCTGATATTTATTGAAAAACCTAATTAATTAGCCTTTACAATTTCTCTAATCAATTTAATTTGATTAAATTTTAAAAAAATACTTAATTTCAATTAATCAATTTGCTCATAAAAATCTCTCAGAATAGTTAACTAAATAATAAAGGAATAGCTTACTGCTTTTAATAAATTTGAATTCAAGCTTACAAAATAAATAATTGAAACGCTAGTAAAGAAAGCTTGAATACTATTATTAGAAATAAAGGATTAGAGTAAGAGAGTAAAAGAGTGAAAAAGGCTGAATTTACTAAAAATATTTATAAATAAGAACAAATAAATAATAAATTCTATAATACAATTACATTAATGAATTATTAAACTAAATTAATCTCTACTGTACATACATATTTTATCTTTCTATATAAAGTTTATCACCCAACCATTTCTATCAAAAATCTATTTTAATTAATCTTAATTAACCAACTAACTCTTTAAAATTCAAATCATTTCTTCCTGAAATTTGATTTTGGTTATTCTACTGGAATCATCATTTTTTTGGAAATTTCTCCAGATGAAAATTCCACAGAGGCTTCAGCTATTTCTAGAATAATTAAATTAATGTAAAAAAAATAGGATATGATATAATTAATTAATTTACCTGACATATTGAGCATATGCTTAAATTTATTATATTCTGCAGGTCCTGAGTTATTTAATAGTTATGATTTATACATCTCTATAACTTCATCTAATTCTTTATCTAGATTCTTGCGAGTTAATCTAAAATCAGTCTATTATTTATTATTAAAAAATATATAAATAGATTAAAATAAATTATAGAAAAATAATAACCTTTTCTTTTTAACCGTTATTAGATTCTCCTTCTTCAGAGCTAATTTCGAAATCCTCTTCGTATTCATTATCTTCATCAGAATCAAGATAGTCATCTCTTTGAGGAAGTTCATCAAAGTCTATATCATTATTATCAAATTCATCTTCTATAACTTTTGTTTCTTAAACTAGGGGTTTGATCACAATAGTCTCTTGTGGAATTGGTGTGATCATTTAAGTCTATATATGCTCACTAATTACAGTTTAATATTTAGATATATCATCACTTTTATTAGATTTTATAAATTCACTATTTAAAAACTCATTTTTATATTCGCTGATATCACTAGGCGCTTATGATACATATTGCCCTTATTCAGAAGGATCTTCGTTTTCTATGATCTCTTCTATTATCTATTCTTTGCCACCACTAGTAAGGATAGTGCTTTACTTTTTAGGTAAGTTACTTTTGAATGCAGTGTTATTAAAAACTGAATCCTTGGAGATTTAAGAAAATAATAAGTAAAAAAAGGATAGGAAAATAAAATGCCTACATTTGTTAAAGATAGATTCATTGAAACATTCGAGTCTTAAAGCAAGGAGTTATAACCACCTTTTTAGCTAAAATGGTAATTTGGCTTTTTAGAGCTGTCTAGATTTAGTTATTGAGTATTCTAATTGGGATTGCCTCGTATTTAAATCTCTTCTTCAATTTAAGTCATTTCAAAATTATTTTTTTCATAATTTGTATTGTATCTTTCAGAATCTTTACTTGAATTTTATTAGAGTTAGGTTGGGGTAGGTTAATAATTCTTTGAAGTATTCTATGGTTGGATTATTTTATTTTGCTGTGGGTTTATATTTTGAGAGGATCCTTTTTAATTATTTATTATAGGACTTTTCTTTGGAGATTCCTTCTTTATTTATTCATATTCTTATTTCACTTTATTTTATAAATTATTCATCATTTCTTAAATCTTTTTGTCATAATCGCTATCACTACTTGTTACTTTTGAAGGGTTTTTACTACTGTTTGTTGATTTAGTTGATGAAGTATCATTGTTACCTCCTCCTGAAGAAGGTTTTTTAACAAGCTATGGTGTACCTTATTTTTATTATGCTTAGCCCTAAGGAGATTATTTAATTTCTTACTTTTATTATGCTTAGCTTTAAGGTGATTGTTTTATTTTGCTTTCTTCAATCTTTTGTTGAGCTTAACTAACTGGAGATTACTTTGTTTTATTATCTACCTATCTTGAAGGGGTTTATTAAGTAGTATTAGATTAGGAAGATGCAGTTGAAGGTTTTGATGATACATTTTATTATTATTTTTAATCATGAGCACTAGGAGGAATAACCTTTTTACCACCTTTTGCTTCATTTAATTGCTTCTAAACCTCATTTTTAACTTCTTTCATTTACTTTTATATTAATTCCTCCATTTTTTTTATATCATTGCTATTTTTTCTTTAAATCTTGGTGCTTCCAACTGACTTTGGCTATTCTTATGGCTTTTAATTTACAATTTATTAAGCTCCTTTTTATAAACTATGTTTAGGAGTTTCCTATTTATTTCCTATTTGGTTTAAACTACTTTTTTTTTATAATTACTTTCCAGCATTTGGTTATTCCTTCTATTCAATAACCTTTTGCTCCTTTTTAATATGAAGCTATGTCTTTTTAATTGGTAGATTCTTTAATTCTCCCTATAATCCCTTTGATGAAACAAAATCTTTCATAGCTTCAACTACAAAGGGAAAAGTAAAGATCTGCTTAGTCCTCGGTCTATTCTCAGGTTTCTTAGCAAGTAATATTCTAAAATATTATTTTTAATTTATAATATCTCTAAAAGTTATTGAATTAATTATATTACTAAATTAAACAATTAAGTTCTCCTGAGTAAATATTAGGAATGTTTGGATTTGGTTCTCTAATAATCTTAACTACTAAAGCCATTAAGCTTTCGGAAACGAATGGATGCTAAGTTAATATTTAAAATATTTAAACAAACTGTATAGATTTCTTTTATAAGAAATAAATACTTTTAAAGCACACATTTCAAATAAGACACAACCCAAAGCCCATATATCAGATTGATAAGTGTAAGGTTAGTTTTCGCAGACTTCTGGAGAGAGATAATAAGGAGTACCAATTAATGTCTAAGCTTTATCAGCGGTCGAATGAAGAACTTTGGAAATACCGAAATCGCCTAACTTAATGCTTCCACTTGCCGTTAAAAATATATTAGAGCTCTTCACATCTCTGTGTAACACATGTTGCTCATGAATGAAATCTAGCGCCATTGTTAATTAAATAAACCAATTCAATATCACACTTTCTGGAAAATGATCATTTTCTTTTTGTTTTTATTTGATATGGAATGAAAGATCACCTTATTCGCAATATTCCATAATGATAATCATATAATACGTCTCAATAAAGCTTTCTTTATATCCAACTATATGAGGATGTCTCAATTTTTTTAAAAGAACGAGCTAATTTATTATCATAATATTAATTATTCTAATTAAAATAGTAAAATGATGTAATAATTATTGGCATTTTCTTTAACATTTTATCTAAATCTATTTTATAATAATCTTAAATTACTTCTTGCTCTACTGCTTATCTTTCTTGCTCATTTAGATTAGTTAAAATTATCTTTTTTGCAATGTAAAACTTCTTATCTGATTTGGATTTTGCTAAAAATACAGTTCCTGATGTGCCTTTACCTATTTACTCTATTTCTCTATACTTATTCTTGTATTCACTTGGCTTTTTGGTAGGATTTGTAGAATTAGAAGAACTAGATTATTTATGTAATCCCTAATTTAGATTCTTAGAAACTGAAGGGCTTAGTCCTTTTTTCATTTTCTAAAGTAAAAAAAATATCTATTATCAATCTTTTGTTACTCTCAATATATTAATTATTATTAAATTATTCGACCCTTCAGATCTCCTCAAAAACCAGATGATAAATTAATACTGAAAAAGAATTTAAAAAAACATTCTTAAGTCTAATTCAATCTAGTTTATAGTTCAAAATCTTATCAAATAAAAAAGGAGAAATCTAAGTAAATATTCTATCTCAATTGAATTTTACTGACCTTCATACTTCAAACTCTTATTTTACATAATCCTAAAAATATTTAAGTTTTTATTCAAAATTGAATGAATTCTAATTCTCCTTTTCACATTTATTTTTTAAATTAATGGATTTAATCCACTTACAATTTAGATATTTTCAAAAATTTAATTGATTTAATTATGCATAATAATTAAAAATGTAGAGAAGATTAATTCTAATATCCTTGAAGATATTAGTTTATTATTATAATTATAAAATATTAACAATAAGCTAATTAATTTTCTATTATTATTTAAAACTTTATATCTCACATAATATGTAGATTTTTATTGTTGTTCTTATTTATTAGATCAATTACACAGCATTTGGATTCAATTCAAACAATTAATTAGAATGAATTAGTAAAAAAAAGTTATTTTTTATAAAAAATGAATATTAATGAAATTAAATAGAATGTTAGTTTGGAGTGATAAAATATAATTTCATGGGTTGATTTAATTAGTAGAATTGTAAATAAAAATTATCCAAGTACTTTATCAGATAAACAAATAGGATATTAGCAAAGATAGCAATTATCTTTATAAAAGTAAATTACTTCAGCAATTATTAAGGTAATGAATAACTAGAATTCACTATAAACTAAGAATTCTGTTTAGTCTGTCAATAAGGTTAATTCACCTTAGGGTGGATTACATTTTTTTGGGAATGGAGACTTCATTCCAACAAACCATTTAAGGGTTATTCAATTTGAGTATTAAACTCTATAAGAAGGGATTCAACATATGGAGAGTATGTTAAAATATGCAGTAGAAAATCATGAAAATCTGGTTCGAGATAAGTTCTTAGTAAAAAAGAATAGATTATCTAGAAAGAAGAGAGAGATTTATGAGCAAGAACAGCAACTATAAAGATAAGAAATGGAATTGAATCAGAATCCACAAATAAAAAGAATTCTATTTGATTTAGGTCAGTTGAAAGAATTTCATGAGAGAAAGGAAAAATAATATTAAAAGATATAAGAAATAATAAGTAAAGAAGATGAGACCTTAATGGCTTTAAGATAAGCGCATGATAGTAGAATTGATAGGTTAAAATCTTTAATATCAGTGAATATAGACACTTAAATGCGGATCAATAAAATGAAAAAATATTTGAGATATTAAAAGAAGTAATAACTAACAAATGTATAATCTTTACCTACTCTACCTGGAGTTACTTTAAGGGATAGTTCGATATTGAGTTAAGCTCAGCAATAACAATTCAATACAGGGATTTTAATAACGCAAACAGGGATTATATAGAATAATTCAATGATCAAATAATAAAGTAAGGCTAATTAGCTAGGTGTGAGTTTAGAGTAAACATATTAATCTTAATTACCTACTATCAACACATCTTCTTCTTAGAATATATCAAAAAATGTTGTTAAATCAAATATTTTCAAAAACATAGGCAAATCTATTTCTCAACCTACATCAACAAAATCTAATAAGAACATTATTCTTAAATAATTATAGCATTAGAATTAAAGAAATGTATTTAATAATAATAGTCCATCAGTTCCAACACTTTTAAAAAATATCAAACTATCTGATAATATATTAAGCCAGAATTCTAGTATGCTTTAATAGCAACCTTCTATTATATCTCCCAGCTTAATGAATCCCAATGCCAGTTCAATACTTGCAACGTAGGAATTTGAAGATATGGCATCATTAGAGGCTAATTACTTTATGATAAACGAATTAGATTAAATAAAAAAAGAAATTGCATTATAAAAAAGGGAAATTGAAAGAAAGAAGAATTATATTTTTAAAAACTGTAGTAATTAATTATAGCGAAATAATTTAGTTAAAGATTGCTTTAATATTGTCTCAAAGAAGCTTAGCAGTACATTAAGTATGAGTGATAAGAATGGTTTTAAAGATAGTATGTATTTAACAATGAGAAACAACAGTGTATATGTAACATAAAATGAATAAATTATAAGTGATTTCAAGGAGCTTTAGCATAATAATAATATTAATGTGCAAGATAGATTGCTTGGTTCAATTGTATTTGATTCAATGATGAACATAATTAAAAAATAAGAATAGGAAAAGATAAGTAGCTAACAAATCTTCCCTGATATTTCTTATAAAAATTTCTCTGATTTTACTTTAGGATAATTACTCACTATTATAACACTAAAATCTGAACTAAAAGATAAGTTATTTCTTCCATTCGAATTAAAGAAATAAACTATTCATCTATTCTTAGAAGAATTACAAAGAAAGATATGATTTCAATAAATTATTTTATGTAACAAATTTAAAGTTTTATATATATTTATACTTTAATGTACATTAGGCCGTCTTCAAATAAAAAATCTTTACAAGACTTTATTTTAGAAATATTTTAAAAAAATGAATTTTTACAATTAAAATAACTTCTTAGAGTAATTATTACGTCATTTTACCTTACATTTTTCTTAATCTTACTTTATAATACATTTAACAAATTAAATTTTATATATATTCTGTCATAAATTGTTTAGCAGACAGACAATTATAGAGTATCTGTCTATCCTTAGAGTTAAATAAGTGATTCAGTGTTTAGTTTTTATTAATAAGTTTATTTAAAATATCTTGTTTAAGATTTTAACAAAATCAAAATTGAAGGAAGGCAACAAAATGATTCAAATTTTAAAGAGAATTTATATACAAATTTATTACATATTTTAATCAGTTAAGTGGAATATATAAATGTATTAATCAATAATATACTAATTGATAGATTAAGCTTCATATATTAAGTTTTTAACCTATTTATTTTATTTTTTTATTTATCTTTCTCTTTCAATTCTTTTATCCTGTATGTATAGATGATGATGATAATTATTAGTTTGGATAATTTAATATTTTTATAGAAATCATAAAAGGACCAATATGGTCTGGCTTTTCTGGTTAAATTGAATCTACTGATACTTCTGAAGGATAGGAGAGTCCCTTCATTGCACCTGATACTAATCCTTTAATAACTTAGAACCACAGATTGACATATTCTTAAACTTCTGATGATTCAATACTAGATATTTTCTCAAACATTGTGAATGTGTATATTTTCAAATAAAATGTTCCTTTTTGATTATGGTTAGCTTTATCTACTTCTTTTTAGAATAAATAATTCCAAAAGTCCTTACTAAGAAATTTTATTTGTTAAGTACATTTTGCAACATTCTTTTCAGGGTCTTCTTTAAATTTTTCTAAGCTATTCTCTGTTATTTTTTCTATTACAGATCTGCCAATTTTATATCCAACTTCATAAAGAGAATTCTATTTAACTAATGCATTAGTAAGTTAATCTTTATACTACTACAATACATACTAATTCAACAAATGGTAGAATCCAAAAAAATCTATTGCCGAACTATCTTACTGCCTTTAAAAGTTCATCATTTCTTATCAATTTTTAATTCTAAAAATACTAATTAATCTATTTTTATAAGTTCCTAAATTGTTATTTATTAAATAAATTCTTTTGATGTATATTTGATATTGATAAAGTTGTTTAGCAATTATAATAAATCAATTGCATTCAAAGCTAATACTGTTTGAGTAAATATTCATAATTTATTTTAAACTTTATAGAATATTAAGATTGTTAGAAATTTTTAGAAAAAGAATAGACCTCTGATAAAAAATCACACTCTAATTCCCTATTCAACTCTATTTACCTACTTTATAATTTGTATTATATTGCATATTACAAGCTATTGTTCATAAAACTTATAAGAAGTAAAAAAGTTAAATAGACCCATTAAAATGAGCTTACCATATCTCAAACTATAATCAAAATCATCAAGTTCCAAATAAGGAGCACCAAACGGATTTAGTAAACCAGATATATATAATTGCATCCACTGCGAAGAAGAATATGTGGAGTATATTCAATTTCATTTTTATGATTCTTTTTGAAAATTTAATATTATTCTCAACATAAATAATAATTATATTTTAAATTATTCAATTTAAATAAAAAAATATAGGAATGGTGAGGAATAGGTATTAGATTAAGAATTTAGTAGCATTGAAGGCTTTGAGAGTGTTGATATAAAGGATTATAGATTGTGCTAAGATTGTGTTGAATCTATGATTAAGGGATTATAAGATTAGATTAGTAACAACATATAAGAAATTGGAAAGCTTTAGGAATAAGAATTAACAATTAACGATTTAGTCATGCAGTCTTAAAAGAAATTTAATCCTGAAGATTTTATTATATTAGGAGAAAGAGAGGAATAACTGAGTTAATAGATAGATAATGTGGAAAAAGAAAAGGAATAAATGCACTTAAAAGTATGCTAAATGCAGAACGAGTATTGTAAAGTGCTAAAATAAGAGAATGAGTATTAATATTAATTAATTTTTAAATTAGATTATAAATAAATAATTTCTTAAATATTATAGAGGAAAAATAGTTAAATAGAATTCTAAAAATAGTTAATAATTTATTCTCAATATTTCCACCAAATAAAAGCTAATTTTTATTTAGTACTCACTTATTTTGAGAACAATTATTTTTATTACAAAAATGGTTGCTTACTAAGTATTTAAGTATTTGGAATAATTAACTCTAGAAATCATCAGATTCATTTTACTTTGTAAACCCACCACTTTTATTGTTACAAATAATTTAATGTTTATAATGTATGAACTACAATCCAATTTAATTTGGATGTTTGTTTACAATTTTATTTTTCTGAAATATTTTTATAAAGGTTTAATTTGAATAAATAAATTTTAGGATTGATGATGAAATTCTCTAACTCGAAAAAGAAATATTAGATCTTAATGAGCTGAAGCAAATGCAAGAAAGGGAATTACTATAAGTAAATAGTTAAATCAAATCTTTGGAGAGTTAGGATTTTCTAAGAGATTAGTTTCGAATTGAGTACAATCCTAATATGATCAATGGGTTTAGGCTTACTCTCCCCACTAAAGAGGTATTTTATCATTACTATTAACTTAATTTTAAACTTATAAATCCCAATTTGATTTATCGTACAATTGTAAGCAGATTCAGTCATATCAATCGTAATTTTAGCTTTACATTCTATTTTCCTAATAGGTGGCAAAAATTTCAAATTAAATGCTATGGATAAGAATAAGAGTTTTAATTTTTCAAAATTATCCATACATTTTACAAATTAATTTTTGGATTCGCTAATATGTAAGAGTGTAAAATGGTATTAAATGTTTTATAATTTTCTAAATTGTATAGAATTATTCTGAGTTCAACCAAGGAATGGGGTAGCTCTGCTTACTCTTTGAGTTCTTAAAAAGCTAGACTGAATATATTTACAAGAGAATCAGAAATTTTGAATGTAACGGAGCCGTTTCTAAAGTGGAGAGATCATAAGGATTCAGTTTAGATTTATATTGTAAGCTGTCTGATCAGGATACTCCCCACAATAAAAAAGGAAACTCATAACGCTTTCATATTCCATTTGAGGGTCTGAGGGAATTTTCTGGTGAGCTTATAGATTTTTATCAATTCATTTACTCAAAATATTTAAAGAATATGAGTAAAAATAATGTTGATACAGTAAGGAGAGATGAATTTGAGAGAAGAGTTGGTGAATTGTAATCTAAATCAGAAAATAAAGAAAATTGGGACTTTTACTTCTCTTAAATATTACACCACTTCGATTGTATATTAGATGCTTGTCAATAGTTTGTTTGAGAAGAAATAAATAAGTAAACTAATAAACAAACATGTGTACAAGAAAATAAATAAATTGAAATAATAATAAAGCAAAAAAAGAAAGAAAAAGTAGTAACAAAATTAGGTATAATTCAAGTTATTTAATTAATTATAATGTTTAATTTATGTGCTGATTATTTACAATTATATTTTATACAATCTTGAAATTTTATCTATCCGTTTACTATTCTTTTAATATTTTTTTAATTCCTTACCCAATTAATAGCCAATTCCATATCTTAATTTATCTTACACTCCTAAATGTGATTCATTAAACTTACCTAAAAATATATTTTCATATTTGTTGGTTTCTGTTTCTTTCATAGATACATATAATATTATTATTATTCTTTTGCAAATAAAAATACGAATAAAGTAAAAATGTCAACACTAATAAGTAAACTAAAAATTATCTTGCACAAAATTGTAGAAAAATTAATTTAGAGAATATTTTTAAATACTCATTTTTTAAAAATAAAAGTTATATGAAATGAAGCAATTCTAACACCCTCTTAAATATTTAATTATTTGAGTTACTAGTAAAAGAGATTGCTTTGAAAAATGCTGATGAGTTTAATTTTAACATTATTAGATTTGATTTACACTAATTCATTATTTATTGTTACAGATATTATGCATTATTTAAAAATTTCAATTTTAGATTTTTCTATTGTTTATTTAACTTCGAAGCAAATAACCCTAAAACTAAATTTACCTCCAGTGAAATTAAATTATTTTTTTATATGCTTGCAATTAATTCCTTATAAATTTTTAAAAGTTTATAGAAATCAATATAGATTTTTGAGTAAAACAAATATTTACCTATTAAATGGTTAGTATTGACTGATATACATGATTAAAATAATTAGATTCATAAATTTGTTAAAGAGATAATTTAGTTTAAAGTAATTTTTAGACATGCATTTAGATATACATATTTACTGAGCTTAAAAAGTAATCCAAATTAAATAAAAAGAGACGATTTTAAATAGATCTGGAAAGATGTATTTTATCCACAAATATTTTTTATTAGAAGATTTACTTAATATATAAACGGTTAAAATTCTTTTTTAGGAAAATAGAAAAAAATATTTACTTATACAATTTAATCCAAACAGAATTTACAAGATGAATACAAAATCACAAGGAAAAGAGGGAAATAATAACTTAAGGAAACATAAGTTTAAAAGAGAAAGAAGTTATAGCAATAATTCAGCTTTGGTGATTAAATGGAATAAAATTTTGAAGAGAAATATAAATAAATAATCAGATCTGAATAAATAATTAACTTTACTCTCTTTGAAGAGATTTAAGAATTGAAATTAAATAAAAAAGAAAGTTATTCATGAGTTATATAAGTAATGTTACTCTTATCACTTGATTAAAGTGGAATCCCCCACAAGAAATAACATTCAGAAAAAGAAAAAGAAATTAGATTACTTACTATAAATATCTGCTAATGATAAATTAAAAAATGTGATCGAATTTTAAGATAAGACTTCTTTCTGATTCTATTTTATGAAAACCAATAAACTAAAACTTCTTTTAATCGCTTTATCAATAAAAGGTAAAGTAATTTTATTCTTATTAACAAAAATATATTTATATTTAAGTAAGTAGGAATATATATCCATTATTTTCTTTTTAAATTGTATATTTCCTTAAGTTAAATTCTTCAAATACTTTATTAATTTAAGATCATTTTTTATTAGAAAGGTATGTTTAAATTATTAGATCATTGTTCTTTCTAATTTTACTATTTGCTTATCATTTAATTTGTAATGATTCGAAAGAAGACTAGCTCTATAAAAATTAAAAATATTTATGAATTTGTGCTCTATAACATAATTTCCTCACTTTCTACTTAAAAAAAGAGAAAAGAAATTGATCTTAAACAAAAGAAATTAGTTTATATCAATAAAAATTAATTTAAAAACTAATTTAATTCAAATAATTCTTAATTTTTTACCCCTTATCAAAAAACAAGGGGGGAAATTATAATTAATTTATGCTTAAAAGATTTAATTTCCTCAGTTTTTAAAAATTCTAAATTAAAATAAATCTATTATTTAAAATGTGTAGAAACCCCTAAATAAATAAAACATAATTTTTATTTTATAACATCTAATTTTTTTGAATTTATTATATTTAGTTATGAATTTCTCTATTTGGATAAAAGGTAAATTGATTAAAAGTAAAGAAATTCTGTATTTACACAATAAACTATTGATAAATTTATAATTTATATGTCTGAGTTCAAAAAATCCTTTTCCTCAATATTATTTCTCTTTTCAGTATTTAATTTAGACTGTCAACATAATTTTCTCCCATTCTATTATTATTACTTACTCATATTTTTCCTGTAATTTACTGCTGCCTTCAGAAATATAAAATTTTTTGATTACTAACTCTCATCTCAATAGTTTTTTTGAGTATTCGAGTAAAAATTACATCAGATAGTGTACTCGTTTAAACAAAAGTATCCTTTTTGATTACAAATTAACCTTTTCACTTTACTTCAATAAATAACGCAAAGGGTGAATTTGTAACATCATCTCATCAGTTATTTTACAGAAGAAAATTTTTTTCTTTTATCAAAATAAATTGGAAAAATATAGTTATCATAATTAATATCAAACTATATATGTAGCAAGAACAGTAGATTAATTACCAGAGAAATTCACCTAGATTCAACATTTTCAAAGGAAAGTAGCAAAAAAATATTAAGATTGTTGTGCTAAATTAGTGATTAATATTCATTAAAACTTATTACTAACCACAAAAACTAATGTCACCTTTGGCAATAAAAAATATTCAGAATTTCAATTTAAAAATAATTAAATAAATTGTAACAAAGAAAAAATTTTAAATTCTTTTTAACTTTTAATTTCAATCATTCAAGAAATAGACATGAGAGTTCACCTTACACTTATTTTTTAGTTAGAATCATTTTTGAGATTATATTTCAATTTATTTAGTTGTTTATTTATTTCTCCACTGATTAATATTTTGGAATTAATTCTTAAAATAAAAAAGACACTAATGAAAAATCACTTGAAAAGTAATCCTTGTCAGATTTTTTTACCTAATATTAAAATTAGTTATACCTGTGAAAGATTTGTAATACTAAAATTTTGTAACACTTTTTTTGAATAGTTTAATATAACTTTTAAACCAAATCTGAAAGAATTTTCTTGAAGCTAATAATGAAAAAGTTGATTCATTAAATTTTAAGTTATAGGTAAGTATAGAGGGCTGGGCTATTTTCATATAAGATAAACTTTCAGTTGTTTATGATATGAATAAATCGAATAAGGTAGTAAGACAAATAGCAACTAGAGTAGAGATATTTTAAATCATGTCAGTTTAGGATAATTCTTTAATATGAATTCTCAAATTTATAAATCAGCCATTTATCTAAATAAAAATTAAAAACAAATTGAGGAAAATATAAATATTTTTAGATTTTCTTATCAATTTCTTCTTCCTTCTATTTCTAATTTATTTTTTCAAGCAAGTAAATTAGATATACACATATTTTTACTAATATTTATTTTTAGAAACATAATAAAGTTTATTTATTAGATAAATTACTAGTATTAAATCTCTTTTTATTTCATGAGAATACTTCATAGTTTTAATATTTTGGATAATACATTAAAAAACTAATATATTAAAGTGATATTAAATATAAAAGAAATTTTTCTTAAATATGAAAGGAGAAGAATCAAAACTTAGAGTTCAATTTACACTTTCAGGTTTCAATAAAATTAAAAATCTAGTGTTTCCATTTTAGATATGCTATCATTTTTCGATTGATGTATGATAATTTTTAAAAATAAGATTGTATTGCTTTACTTTCTACTTATCTGTTTGGTTTCGTCATATCATAAGAGAAGATTTTAGAGTGAAAGAAATATATTCTGTTTTCAACTTTTGCAAACTCAATACCTCTAAATATTTTTTTCCTATCTATTTACTTCTGGTTATAGCTAATATGCTTAAGCATACTCTATCAGAATACTCTCTTATTATTAGAGCCTTTCAAAATTATACATTTCTGCGAATTTTGATATTTTTAACATTTTATCTAATTAAACTAATCAAGTGTTATGTTTAGAAATATCAATCTGGTCTCCCTTTATTACTACCTATTTACTATTACCAATTGCGTAAAAAAATAAAAAAGTTAAGGGAAATATGGAATTGTTACTTAAGAAAGTAATTAAATGAGGATTTCAATTTAATCATGACGCAATAAATTAATAAAGTAGTAATCAAATAGGTCAATTTGATATGGTAGAAATAAAAAACATTTGGATATTAAATTACGGTGAAGGATACTTCTATTTAAGAACCACCAACATTTAAAAAAAGGAGGGGGCACCTATAAATTCAATATCATAATATTACTTGCAAATATTAATAAAGTTAAGATAAGTTATTGATATTTAGAAAAATTTTGTAAGTAAAAATATAATTTTTGGAATTTAAATCAATGATTTTTATTAATAAAGAAGAGCAGAAAGAAAATTTCTAATAAACCAGTAAAACTAAAAAATTTAAAAAATTTAAAATGCTTGAATACAAATTAATAAATATTTAAGCTAGCTAACTTAAATAATAAACCTAATAAGAAATATATTTCAGTTATAAATTGATTCCTTTGATAGTCTTTTATTAAAAATTTAGCAAGAAAAATTAAAAAGTAAAAGAAATAGACTATCAATAATATTTAAGGTATCTTGGTGCTAAATTTTCTGTCAAAAGGAATGGATCTGTCAATTTGTTGGTATTTTATTGTTTCTCATTTGAATTGAAAATATTATTTAATTTCATTATATTTCGCCTTATTGGCAAGTAGATCTTTCAATTTTCTATTATTTAAATAGGGGGGAGGGAGTTTATCTTATTTTTTTAGAGTAAATCGAAATTAATCTAGAGTTAAATATCACAAGTAAAAATTAATATTAATCCTATTAACGAATTTTTGATTGGAGGATAAAAAGTATTTCTTTATCACTTTACTGAAGGATGAATTTATAGTTTTATTATATTTTCACTCTGCCGAATACTTATCTAAAGAAATAGGTGACAATTAATAAAAGAAAATTAGCGGCAAAGCCAATCTTACAATTGATTGTAAATACCTTTATATTCTGATCTTCTTAATGTGGAAAGTGATAATATTATACTTTACTTTACTATTTATAAAGTTACCCCAAAAATTGTAAGTCGTGAAGCCTGCGGGTAAGTCTTTCCAAAGTAATTAATAAACAAATATTATTATAATAAAATTTCCATCAAATTAAATATTTGTTGGAATCTCTTAGCTAAATTTTTGAAGCAGTGGGCGAGTAGGGAGAGGTAGAGTTTAAGATAAAAATTCAATAAAAAAAAGGGGAAAGACTTATCCTTCATTGTTAAGTAAGCTTAACATTAATTAATAGGAAATATTATCAGAAGGCGAAAGAATGTAATTATGAAAGAATTTCTTAATATTGTTTTCCATTTGCGATGAAATAGAAGTAATTTAATTCAAAATATCACAAGTTATTCAGGGGGTAAATTTAATAAATAGAAGGAGAAGAATTTTAAAATGAAAAGGTTATTCTTTAAGATCAACAAAATAGTAAATTTGAGATGGTTATAATTTGATAAGATAAAAAAAGGGGAAGAAAACCAGTTGGATTTGTATTTGTTAGAATTGGAAAAGAGTTTATTTTTGTAAGAAATAATCAAATTAGAAAAGTTAAGTTTTGTATGTAACACCAAATTAAGCTAGCCAATATTTAGAGGAGAGGATATTTAATAGAATCAGGAGATTAGATTTCATAAGTCGAGATCATTGGTTGTCTGATTTCCGAGTCAAAACAATTAATTTGATAAAAAAATTCTGTACTTTTTTTATATTAAATGTATGAATCGCAGAGGACCACTACTCTTTAAGCCCCTATCTATTTTTTGATTTAATTAAGTAGAGCAAATCAAATTTAAATGACAAATTAAGAATAAATAAGGCAAATAGAATAGTGACTTACTATTAATTAAATGAATTGAAATTTGTTTTACTCTTTTATTTATGATAATTCATTTGATAATCTAATTTCATTATTCTGATACGCATACACTCTCTTCATTTTACATCTTTAATTATGTAATTCAATTTCGTAATTGCAATTCCCCCTTTCAAATTGATATTCACTTATATACCTGCCTCACTCTGTTTGGCTCACTCAAAATTTATAAAAAATTATCATAATAAAACAATTTGAATTACAGAAATATTCTAAAGCAAGCTAACAATCCTCTCATTATTTTCTTTTATTGCAAACTACATTAGATTTGTGCTCAATTCAAAATTATCAAACCTTGAAGTCAAAAAAGCAATTTCATTCCAAAGATATACGAGTAAGAGTGTACCCAGCCCTTATTGATAAAAATATCGTATCCAAAGTTATACCAATCTTGGAATAAAAATTATTCTGTCCAAGTAATTTTGAATTAATTTCTGATTGTTGATTGCTACTAAAGTGGAAAATTATACCAGCTGGAAGATTAGTTGATATCTAGAACGAAAACTTAGCAGCTCGAACAGATTGTGACAAGAGTTTACAAAATCTATCTCTATTCAATATAACTCCCTCGAAATAAATATCATTAAGATTCTCAAATTCTGATTCTGACAGCACACACCTCTAACTCATCTAATTTTGATATTTGAAATCGAAGAATTGTCAATTAAAAGGGGGAAAAATTAATAATTATCAAACACAAAAAAAAGGAAAATAATTTAATCAGCAGAAAGCTTACAAAAATCAATCAATCAAAAAGAAGGAATAAATAAAAAATCAAATCAAAATAAGGAAAAAGAAACTAAGACAGATATAGTCTACAGACAGACAACGGACTGAAAGAAATTAATTACTTAATTATTAAGTATCAAAAATAAAAATCAATTAATAAATAAATAAAGAAGTAGCTCTTTATCTATCTATCTACTATTAATAATATCACTTGCAAGCAAGAAGTGGAAGAAGAAAGGAATAAGAAATTTGATAAAAAATTAAAACAAAAAGAGAAATTAATCTCGTTTATTTGGTGAAGAAGAAAAAAAAAGAAAGTAAGTAACACAAAAGAAAAGGGATATTGAATATAACTAAATAAATCAAAATTGATTGATAAAAGGAATTACATTAAAAATACAATCAGTGTAAAATTAACAAATTAATAGAAGAAGAGAATTCCATACAAGTATACATACTTACCTACCTACCTACTTGCCTACATCCCATAGTCGAATTAAATTACTATTGTAATCTCAAACCATAATTAATTATTAAACAAACACATTTTAATCACTCAAAAATATTAAATAACAAAATAAATTGTTAATATGGAATAAGCCTCCACTACTTCAAGCACCCCTACTATGCAACCTGATCAATTTAACTCATAGCCATCCAACTCCAAGCTCCAATTACCTCATTTTATGAATACAGAATTAATCAACCAATACATGCGCAGCTCCTCTCACTAAAATATTCCTTCCATCTAAAGCTTCGGTGGTGTAAATAATTCTCGGACTTAGAATTAATTCAGTAGTTCCACTAGTCTCACCAACTAGAATGGTAGCTCTACTAGTATCACTAATCCTCCATAATAAAATAATTCTATTCAAGTTACAAGTTAATTGTCTGCTTCTGCTGTTGCTCCTAATTAATCAGCTTAAAATCCTGCTACAACCAATATTTCTAGTCCAATTGCTAATAACGGTACTGGATCACCCACTAAGGTCTCAAATTCAAATAATCTATTAAGTTAATTAGCTATGGGTAATGCCACTCCTAATAACCCAGCTTCTCTCCATTTCTTAAATAACCCTAATTTTCTACAATTTTAAATCCAATAATTATAAAATTAATAACTCAATGCACTTGCTGCCCAGAATGCGTCTGGAGCTGCTAACCTTCTTGGATTATCATTACCTCAACCTCAATAGAATTAGCAATAATAATAAATGCTATTTTTCAATATGATGGAAAATATTCAATAACAATAACAATAATAGCAGCAATAATAACAATTGTAAATTGATCAATTCAATAATGCTACTTTAAACAATTTACACTTAATGGCTGCTTAATTATAAGCCTTGCCTAGCATGAAAATGCCCAACTGTTTGAAGCACCAACACAAGTCTGAATCCTCCTTAAAATTTATTTGCGCCTCTCCCACTTGTTCTTCTTAATGGTAACTCCTCTGTTAGAATTGCCTCCAAGATCATGCTGGACATGAAATCATAGATGCTCGTCTATTCATGAGTTAAATCAAAGGAAAAATTACTGAAAGTATAACCACTACAAATTCTTAATTCAACTCGATCGAAAACCTTTTCAACTCAAATATCCAAGGATTAGAAGGAATGTAAGAGCACATTAACAATTTACTTGATACTCTCAAATCTCTTTAGCGCGCTTATTTTATGATGAAACTTAACAATAATAATGATACTAATTATCTCCTTAATGTTGTCAAGGAAATAGAAGATTCTACCTCCTGTCTCACTGAAAAGTAACTCAATGAAAGATTTGCTTCAATTTCAAAGATCTCCTAGAATATCCGTCAAGTCAAGATGGAAAGCTTCTAATAATTAATCAGCATAAACAATATGTCCGCCAAGGTCATTATGGATAGCAAGCAATCAATCATGAACACTCAAAACATAGCTGCCAACCTCCAAGAAACCTTCTCCCATCGTATGATTGGGTCGGAAATGAAGGAATTGGAAAAGAAACATTAGGAAGAAAAAACCTTAGATCACTTCTCTAAATTATTCCATCTCATCAAAGGTCATGCTAAAAAGAGAGATGTGATTAACTTCCTCACTTGGGAACCCCAAACTAAGGAGCTTAAATATTGTAATTATACATTTTATTTACCATTTTCTATCTCTATTCATTCAAACAAAATTCTTATCAATTTTTTCTATTGATATTACCGTCTCCTCTGGTTTTGTATCTTTTTATGTAAAAAGTTACAAGAGTCAGATTTCGCATCTTCAACTTACTCCAAAAATATTAATATTTGAGCAAATTATGAGTTTAAACTACCCCACTAAAATTTTTGCTTTCCAGTCTGTCTACCTACCCTTGTTGGATAAATTTACCAATTAGGCAGAATTAATTATTTTTCTACTTACAACAACTCTGATAAAATCAACAAACTAAGCTACATAGAAAATATTAAAAAAAACTCCCTTGATAGAAATATATAAGATTCTGTTCTACAAACTATACAGAAGCATACAGACAAATTTTGATTATGATGTAACAAATATAAGCAAGCCAATAGATTATATCATTTCTAAGAATCTCCTTATTTGGTTTACAATTTTTAGTATTGTTAGGGTTATATTTGACTAAATAAACTCAATCATTAATACCCCTTCCTTTTATTTATTTCATTAATAGTTAGCTATTATTATTATTATTATTATTATTTGAAAGCTTTACTAAACTTCAATCTAATATTTAAATGAATACTCGCTTGTTAGTCTTTAAGCTTATAAGTGAGTTGGTGAGTGTATCTCATAAGAAAAAAATATGAAAAAATAGTTAATAAATGAAATTATGTTTAGAAAAATAAATAGAGTAAATAGACCGATCTATCAATCAATCAAATTAATTTAATTATAAATATCCATTAAGAAAGAATATTCAAAGAAAAATAAAGAAACCCCCAACCAAATATCTTGGCAACCAAGCAAGCTATCAATCAATCAAAAGAAAAGAAATAAACATATACATAGACTTAATTTTTTTGTGGATAAATTAAAATTTTTTACAAATTCCAAGTTACTCTTCTTTTATTGTGATATTTTTTAAAGAAATAAAATCTTCATAGTAGAATCAAATGGCTTAATACTCTTTTCAAAACTTAATATTTTTTCTTTTTATTTAAAAAATAATTAACCTTTACAAGTTGTAATCACGTAATTCAACCATAATTTTTTTTTTCTTGAATGAAAGAAGAGCTATAATAGCCATTATCACCTCTTTAATTTATAAGTGACCTGAATGACTAATTTATTAAATCACTTTAAATGTTATTTTTATAATTTTTTGAATTTTGTATTCAGATGCGTAATATAAAAAAGAGCGGTGTTTTGAACCCCAAAATACTAGCAATTTCAATCAATATACTTGATTTTTAAACCCCTACCCCTCATTAAATCCAAATAGATTAAACGAATGAAATTTCCAAACTATTTACTAAAAAAAGGAAAGAATTTCTCTAAATATTCTAATCTTTTTCTCTTTATAAAAAATAGCCAAAGATATTAAGGATAAACATGGTGAACATTTTTATGTCAGCTTTTCACTCAGATTGAAAAATATCGAAAACATGGAAAATAAGGACATTGATGAAAATTTCATCAATAAAATCGTCAAGGTCGTTGAAGAAAAGGCTCCTGAAATCCAAAACAAAAAGAATGCAGAACGTAAGAAAATTGACCCTAATGGTAAAAAGCGTAAATACTGCAGATTCAATCCTCGTATTGAAATTGATGTTTCACTCAATTGTGCTGCTTACAAGAACATTAAAATTGAGTGATATCACTTGGAAATGAAGATAAATTTTTAGCCAATACTAATAATAGCTCAAAAACAATCACCAATAATAAATAACACATAACGATTATCATTTCAACTAATTTATTATATAGAAAAAAATAAATTTCAAACCAATACAAACACCAATAATCAACCTACCAACCTATATTCTAAAACTATTTCCCTCTAATTTTATTCTTTCTCTCAATCAACTCTTTTTTTTTGAAAATATTTCCTCTTATAATAATACCAATATTACATTAGTAACTATAGCGATAATAAGCGATAGAAAAGAAAATAATAATAATTTATAACACAAATAAAAGCTATGTAAATTTCTTTCACTATTAATAATAATATCATCAATAACAACAACAACAACCAACAACCAACAATAATTCAATAATTCATTCTATAATAATCCAATCAAAAAAGATTTCTCATTTCTATACAAATAAATATAACATCTCACCTTCTTTGATTATTAGTACTCTAATTGTCTTGTCTCTTTCTTTGTCATTCCATAAATTTATTCTAATATAATTAACTATTTTCATTGTTCTTCTAAATGATTATTCTAAAAAGTAGCATCCTACCTCTTTTATCATGTTAAAATATCATTTTATTTTAAAATATATCTTTCAAATCATTTCAAAGCAGAAAAAAAAATATCTCTTTGCTCCTCTTAATTATTCCTTAAGAAAAAGGTATTAAGGATAAGTTTGAACTAGAACTATTAGATCTTGAGTAGTTTATCAAGTACTTAATATAAATATAATAAGTACTCTGCTAGTATAATACTTTTAGCACACATTAATTTTAACTGATTAAAATAGCTTAACCTTTTCTAGATTTTTTCTAAAGGCGTAAGAAATAGATTTCATCTAACATAAAATTTATAAATCACCTCTCAGTTAATTGTTGAGCTGGTTTGATTTTTCATATAAGTTTTGATTTTCTTCTTAGACAGACCAAAAGAAAGATAAATAGATTATTAAACAAATAGTGAAAATTCAGACAGTAGAATTACCTCTTAATATAAAAATTTGATATTGATTTTGAAATCAAAAGATTGACTGCAAACAAATTAATAATTTGATCTAATCAATCAATTATTTTGTAATTAAGCTCACATATTTTGAATAAAAACTCACTCTTATGTATTTTATACATCACATTCGTTTACTTTTTTTCTTTAACAAAGGAAAAATTAAATTAAAGTAAAATTAAAATACAACTTCATGAATTATTATGAGAATTGTACTAGGAGTTCTATGTTGTAAGTGAAAAAAAATAAACTCGAGTCAATCAAAAATAAGTATCATGTTTACAATTAATTGCCTACTCAATCAAATATCTCTCGACTATTAATCTTACATATTTAAAGTTAGTCTGTAAAATATATGAAATATTTCTGAAAATTATAAATACTTAGTTTGCCTTGTATAAAATTTGAAAAAAATAAGTATTCTGCTTTAAAATAACTTTAGACAAATAAAATTTAAGGAAAGAAGACAAAGCGATAATCAAAAAGTAAATTACTTTTAAAAGCTAGATAATTTTACAATTTATAAAACATATTGTTTTCTAATAATGATTGATTTGCTTAATTGAAAAAAACAATATTTTGATAATTTTAAACATTTATATATTAATTAAAATACATTAAAGATCTCACCTTTGTTGTCCATTTATCCATCTATTTTTATATCTATCCATTTTATAATTAACAACTAACTATTTATTTACTCATTCTTTGTCTTAGATTAATTTGAAAATATAATTGTATTCCTATTCTGATTTTTCTATCTTTTAAATTTTTATCCTTACAAATATACAATGTAAACTAAAATTTTAATCTTTATTTTATTTTACTGATGACGAAGGTTAGATATTCAACTTCTCGCCCAAATTTTGAACTAATTTTTAATTTGATTACCTATCCAAATTACAAAACGATTTTAGTTCTAGAAAATCAAGTATAACCAATTTCGTATTTTTGCAGAGTATCCTTGAGTAATGATACCCTTAATTTAAATGTATTCTTTTACTCCATTAAAGTATTATTCTTCCGTTTTGAGACTATTTGCTAATAGAATAATTTATATTTTAAATTATTATTAATAAATTACCTTACAATACATACATACCTTTTGCTTACCAATGATAAAATTTGTATTTTTTATTTTTAATTCCTTTTACAAAAGATATGTAATCCAACTCTGGTAAAAAAAAACTTATTAAATTTATCAGATATTACACCAAATTTAGTATTTGTGAATTTTACAGTTCTTTCCAAAATTAGATGAATTTTATTAAATCAATAAAAGAGCTTGATTTAACTCAAGATTTTATAAGCTAAGATTTTTAGATTAGGTTAGTAAATAAACCATTTCCTCCTTATTTAAACAATTTTAGTGATCTTTTTATTTATTAGAATATCCTTATATTAGTTAATTAAATAAAGTAATTTAAAAGTTTGTTTATTAGAGATTTTTCATAAGTAAAAGGTTGGGTATTCTTTCCTATAATTAGCTACTTTTATTTTCCCTCTTTTAAGAGTTAAATAAAATAGAATATTTTATATATTTTTAATTTTGGATTAATTAAATATTTTTTGGAATTTAGATTTACATTTTCTAATTTTTTAAAGTATAAGCTGATTATCTAAATTACTATTTCTAAGATATTATTTTGAAAATATTGCTTATCATAATGAAAATTTTGTTTTTATTCATTTCATCTCAGATACTATTTCTATTTTTTCCTTTATTAATATTTCATTTAATAAAAGAAGTTTTAAAAATCAGAATTAAGAATATTAATGCTACTCAGTTTAAATGGTTTAATTGAATTAAAGTTAAATTAGATATTGAATAGATAACAAAATAACATCAAATAAATATTAATATAATTAGTTTACGAAGAAGCTAAAATAACTAATAAGTATTATAAAAAATAACTTACTTTGTGATTTATTTGCAAATAGAATCCCTAATTATACAGATTAAATACATAAATATTAACTGATTATAGCTAAATGATTGATTGTTATTCTATAAGCAAGTATCTAATTTAATACTGAAGAATACCAATAATTAAAAAAACTTAATCATTGAATAAATTGTAAGAAATTAATAAGTGTGGCACTAATACACTTAAATTTATTTAAATAGCGTAATATTATTACTCAATTGAAAAAATATTTTAAGAGTAACAGAATTTATGAATGAATTAATTCAATATCAAAGATAGCCTTCTATCAAGAGCTAACCAAGAACAGCGGAAGGGAATAAAAGGAAGATACCATTAAGATCAATATTGAAATCATCTTAATCATCTCCTAGATTCACTTAAAGTTAGAATTTATTTTAATCTAGCTAATTCTACTCCACACAAAATAGTAGTACATTCATCCAATCAAAGAACAATAAATCAGCAGAAAGTAATAGATAAAATTATATTGCATAGCTAATGTTTAATCTATTATTATTCTAATTGAAATAGAAAGAATTCCAAAACTAATTTTAAATCAATTGAATACTCATTAGGAAGATTTTTTTCTTACTGAATATCATAAACCTGTTGAAGTCAAGAGAAAATCAATTTTAAAAGATGCTCCTAAAATTTATTTTAAAAAGTAGTAGTAAATAGATGTAGTAGTTTCAGACGTAATCTATTATAAATTGATAACTAATTGTTTTTATCATTTAATTTGCTTATTTTATATGAATTTTCTTTCCTTACTCTAATAATAACCTTTTCTTTTTTTTTAAGCTAAAAAGAGCTGTTAGTTAGCTGAAAAATATTTAACAAATAATTGATGGATAAGATAGAAAGAGTATGTATTCAAAGCATAGTACTTAAGAAGATTTTGATTAGATTTAAGTAACTGAAACTGTGAGTGGTAAAACAGAGACATTCTTCCCAAAAGCAGATACGGTTGATAGAATGTTTTTGGTCTAATAAATTGAAAGATAAGTATCCGAAAAAAAAATAGGGATTCAATCTCATCAAGTTAGCCCTCAAAGTAGTAGAAGAAAATCTAGATAAACATTTCATTTTTCAAGAGATAATTCATTAAGTAATAAAATCCTAATACATTATTTTATTATAATTATGAATAATAAGTTAAATAGGTTTCAAATCAAACAAAATCAACTAAATTCATGGATGAAATAGTTGTTAAAAAATAGCTTTATAATAGCAGATAAGATTAAATTCAAAAGATACAAGATGTTTTAAAATTTGGATAAACAAAAATGAATAACATTCCTCCAACATTCAAAGAAAAATAAAATAAACTCTTAGGGTTATAGCTTTAGCTCAAATAACTGATGGATTAATAGAAAATTGTCGAGGAAAGTCATTAGAATATAGACTCTGAGTATAGTTAATTAAAATAATAAATTCAAGAATTTGAAGAGAAAGTTGATGAACAAGAAACTATTAAATTAAGTCTTAGAAATATGATAGAAGTTAGAGCAAGAGATTGCATTATTAAGAAAGTACCTTTTGAAAATGAGGAAATTATGCTCTTTGTTTTGAAGAATTTTCTTTCTTCTGAAGAAGAATTATTAGGTAATGATGTAAAAGCCCTTGATAAAATTAAAGTAATAATTTTAAAATCTAAATCCAGATTAATAAATATTCTATTAAAAAAAATTTAATAGTAAGAATTTCTTAGATTAAAAAGGGAAAAGTATTTAACAAAAATGAAATAGAATTTGCTTGAAGAGAATAATAGAATTAAGGAAAATAATGACTAATAAGTTTAGTAATAAATCCTTGCAGAGATATAGTTAAAGTAAGAGATAGAAATTGAAAAGCAAATGTAGGAGTAAAAAAAAGTTGAAAAATAATATAATAAATAGGTTAAATTTCAAATAAAAATTGATTCATAAATTGAAAAGATTAAAGAATACAAATCCTTCTTCGAAGAAATATAAAATAATTTTTAATAAATAAATAAACCTTCAGATATTTTAGATTAATTTCATCATGTTAAGTAAATATTCTATCCTTCATTAAAAAATAGATATAATAATAAATAAATAAAAATACCTAGGAAGTCCAATTAATTTTTGAACAAAAGATTATAGATTTTATAAAATAAAATAAAGAATTTAAGAAATGAACTAGATAAAATGCAATAGGATTATAACAAAACGAAGATATAAGCTTATGCTGAAACAACTCTTGATACATAAAAAGATTAGGAAGATATCTTTTTACAACAAAAAAAATAATCTGAAGATTCAATATCTAAGGAAAAATAAAAGGTATTTATTAACTATTCTTATCTCAAAACTAACATTTTTCTTGTTAATAAAGCTTTTTAATAAAAAAATTATCATTTAATAAATCAATAATGCTCTGTAAAATATTATGATAGAACTTTAAAGTGCTCCAATACCAGAAGTAAATAACATTTCATATACTTATTAGATTTATCATTATTTTTAAAATATAAATAAATTTTGCCCTTTCAAGTATTTATTTATTTTTATAATTTAGATTAAATAATTTCAATTTCAACAAGAGGACACTATTGAATCCCAGTTTATAAAAATATTTGAATGTTAAAGAGTTTTATAGGCTAAACTTTAAAATGAATATGTATCTGATGAAGATATTTTAACATTTAAGTAATAAAGACAGTTTGCACTTTAGTTAAATAAATAATCTAATCCTTAGCAAAATAATGATGACTCTGGATTTTTCAACCGTTTTAAAATTAATCAATAACATGATACTGAATTTCCTTATTATTGAGTTGTTAGAAAAAGAAAAATATCATCCCTCTATATATAGTATTAATTTAAATTCGTTTTAATAAATAGATTCATAATATACAATGTATCAAATCAACTTATTTGTAAAATCAATAAAAGAAATTTCATTGAACCATATTTCTAAAACGATTGAATAAATAATCCTTATATTTTTAGCAAAAACTTGAAGAAAAAAAGAAAGTAGAAAGATTGAAGAAAATGATTCTAATTTTATTTACAAATTCAACAATAAGTACAAATTGACATTTATAGGACAACTAAATTTGATATATATCTATTATAGTAGTCCATAAATTTTAACTATAGCTTCATTCAATTATCTATTCAAGCTTATTTATTATGAATTTTTAAATGTCTTTTTCTTCTAATTTTCATATTATTCAATTTAATCATGCATTCATTGTTTATTATTTAGAGCTCTTTTTAGCATTTTTAGCTCTAAGCTTTTCATTACGCTTGATAAAGAATTGAGCTTAGGGATCACTCCAAGAAACTTATTCAGGAAGGATACAATCTAAATCGTGAGTAACAACAAATTATCTTCCTTCAGCATCATCATCTTCATAGAAAGTTAATTTTCCTTTCTTTTAGAAGATAATTGAGGTGATTTCATAAGGGAAATCGTCAAGATTATCTATTTATCCAGCATAGAGAACATATGAATTTTATGACCAATCACAAGTATCATAGATAATTGCAACAGCATCACTATTGTCTTCTACTTAAGCAGAAGCAAGAGCAATAATAGCAAAAATAGCTAAAAGTTTTCTCATTTAGATTATTTTTTTGTTATAATTTTTTTACTTTCAAATTAATTATTAAGTTTAAATGGAGATTATTAAATATTTGGCAGTAAATAAATACAAACAAAATAATTGAAATAAAAAAACTTTTTTGATTTTTCTATCAAAAAATTGGTAAGTAAATAAGTATTTTTGAGAAATTAAATATTAATTACTAAATTATCAAATGTATTAAATATTTAGAATTAGAATTAGAATAAAAATAGAAAAAATATTTTAATATTAAATTTATAATGAAATTATATTCAATTATTTTTATAAGTGATTTAATTAAATATTTTATTAATACTCAATATAATTGCAAAAAATATAGTTAACTTTTATAGTATTTGTTAATTAAATAATTTTAAATTTTCAATTAAATATGGTAGCAAGAATTCAAATTTAAGAGTATCCACTCTTTATATTGAAGTAAATCTGATAAATAAGCTAGAATTTCTCTATTTATTTAAATCAAGATAGCTTTTATTTAAATGATTTTATTCTATAGATCCTTATTATGATTAATAAGCAAACCTTCTTAAAATTGAAATATAATTATAAAAAAATAGAGTTAGAAGATTAAAAAATAATTAATGTGAATAAATTGTATAGAAAATTATTATAATTTAATAGAATAATAGAATCTGAAGATTTTTATGATATTTTTGAAAATAAATTATGTAAAAAAGAATTAGATAAATTAACATTTTTAATCCATGATAACAATAAGAATATTATATTTTCTTTTAAAAATATTAAAATTAATTTCTACTTTCCAAAAATCTTTTGGAAATATTGTGTTAATAATCATTAAATCAATTATAATTTATGTTAATTAAAATTTTAGCAAACTTTTTGTGAAGTATCATTTTTTAGAATCATTAAATATTAAAACAGTATTTAAGAAATAAAGTCTGATAAATATTTACTTTTAAATTACTTATGACTTTAAATATAATAATAATAATTATAATAACAAGAAATTATTCTTTATTTAGATATTTTTCATCTAAGAATCTTTAAAAATTGATATTATTATTATAGAATCGTTTTTCAATTTAAAGAAAGATATCTTTAATAAATTAAAAATTATCATAAATATTTGTAAAATGATACACTCAACCATAAATAAAAAGATATTTAATTGTATTTATAATATATTCATTTATTTAATTCTTCTTTCTAATTTAAAAAATAACTAAAAATATTTAAATTTAACTGTAGTAGAGAGTAAATTTAGTAAAATAAAGAATTAGAATGTATAAATTAAAAAAATTGGAAAAATTAATAACTTGTAATATTCTTTACATCCTTTTAATTTGTAAAATATAAATTTAAAATTAGATTTGCTTAGAAATTAATTATTTTAAAAGAATTAAGATAAGGAATATTAATAATGTTTTGTAAATTATCCTTAGGATATTATTATAAATAATATATTAATAATTATTATTAATACTTAAAAATTCTATTCAAAATTATATTAATACATTTAATTATAAATTTAATATATTTCTAAAATAATTTGTAAATAGTTTATCTAACTCTAAATGTGATAAATCAAATTCTCATTTAATAAATTTAAAAATAGTGTTTTGCTATTTACAATTAATTTGAGTCTATTTTGTCTAATATGCTAATAAGAAAGTAGTTTTATTATAAATAAATAAAATATTATTAAAGAAGAATATAAATAAAAAGATTTTTCATTGTCAAAGTGAGTCAATTATAATTATTTTAATTATTTATTGGATCAAAATAAAGTTTAAAATTAAAGTGTCTAAACTTTTAGTTATATTTGATTTGTAAGATTACTTTAGAAATTAATAATACCTCTATCGAGATTCAAACAGCTACACAAATCATTATATAATAATATTATTTGTTTTGAAAGATAATTTTTCAAGTACTCTTAAGATAAAATTATTTTGTGCTAAATTTAAATTAAGCTTTTGAGATTGACTACAATTACAGATTCAAAGATAATAAAAAAATTATACAAATCATTTGCTTACCTATAAACCAACTGTGAAAATAAATTAAAATTTTTATAAAAGAATACATTTTGAATTTAGAAAAAAGTTTAATATTGGCCACAATAAATTTGAATTCCAAAAATGTAAAAGAAAAATAATATTTAATAATTTGGAGAGTATATTCTCAAGTTACGTAATAATTGCTTTTGGAATAATAGAATGTTTCAAAGTATAAATATTACAAATTAATATTAAAACAATTTGCTTATTATTGTTAAAGCGATTAATCAATCTGCTAATGAGAAAAAACTTAGCAGCCACAATTCAAAAATGAAATATTGAAAATTTGCATAAAATTCATATTAAAATTTTTTAAGTTAAGATAAATAAATTTGAGTTAGCTCTTAATTCAACTTACCTTCTACAACAATAAAAAACCTCTTAGCTCATCGGTGGTAAGTGTAAGGAATCTAGTGGTCTTTATTTATGATTTATTTTATTTAAACTTTAAATTTTGTAATTTCTTCATACGATCAATTCTGGTTTATAATATTAAATTGTTTCTAAGTAGCTAGATAAATAGAAAGGTAGGAACTCATAAGGAGAGAAGTGAAATCAAATTTTAATTTTAAAGTTTTACGCTAACTGATGGTTGGTTTCTTTCTTTTCTTTTTATAAGAGGAGGGATAAATGTTTTTCTATAAAAATGTAATTTTAATGTGGAATAAGTAAGTTGCATTTCGTCTATTGAATTTGTTGCTTGTATTTATTTCAATAATATTTACTCTTAAAAATAAATTTTTAGAAGTAAAATAATGTGAGTAAAAAAAGGGAATTGGCAGTAAAAGTATATTTATAAGCGACAGGTGTAATCAATCTTTGGTAAATAACTTTTCTCTCAGATCTAAGATTTTGAAAACTAAAATTTATATATTCAAATCTATTTTTGTCTACTATGAGCAACTAATGAGAAAGATTTATTGAGCTTAAGGTTCATAAAACCGTGAGTTTAAATAAAGTGAGCTCACTTCTTTGCTTAAATGATTTAAATATAAAGGAAGAGAGGTGGAGAGAAAAGATAAATTTAAAGGAGAGATGGAGTTGAATAATTAAACAGAAAAATAATTAATAGAGAAAAGCAAGTTGGGTGGATAACTGAAAAAGCAGTAACTAATTCTGATTTTAATTAAGATCTGAAGCACCCACTTTGATGATTAATTGATCTATTTTGAGTGAGTGGGTATTCATCAGAAGACATTAACAAGCAGAAATTTGATTTATACTTTGATGACAGAAATGAATAAAAGCAAGTGAGTAATAAAGTAGAGACACCTTTAGAATTTAACAGTGAAAAAATAAAATTTGTTCAGAATAAAAGTAAATTGAACAGAAAAAAAGACAATAAAAGAATCCTTTCAGCATTTAATAGAATAATTGATTAAGTTATTAAGGAGAGATTTAATCAATTTGCTTGCATGTGATATTATTTCGCTGACTAAATCTCACTCTAGAGTAGTCTTACTCTCCTTCTGAGAATAAGTAGTACTGGTTGTAGAAATAATTTAGAATTTGAACAAGAATGATCTCAGAATTAACAATATTAGGAGAAGTTAACCATGATTAGGATTTTATTATATGGGTGGATAAGAATGTAAAGGAAAGGCTAGATAGAAAAAAAAAGAATAATTGTAAGAACTAGAAACAATCAAAAAGCAAAGGAACTTATATTATCTTATTAGTAATTATTGTTAGGGTTTATTGAAAAATGATCAAAGATAAGACAAATGAAATTTCAGGAAGAGGGGCTCATAAGAAATAATAGTGTGAGGAAGAAAATAAATTATGAAAAGGAATCAATCAGCAATTTTAACAATTAGATAGGTAGCTAGCTGATGAAAAAGGAATAATTAATTTTGGAATAATAATTATAATAATAATAATAATAATTACAATCCGATTGAAAGAGGGTACTAATACTTAAACAAAACTTTATTTAGATTCAGAAGAAATAAAGAAGAAACAAAGAGGGGAAGAATTAACCAAAAAATTTATCAAAAAATCAAAGAAATTAAATCAAAAGAATCAAGAAGAAAGAAATAAGTAAAGAAATTAAATACAAGAAAACCTAATACCATCGAAGAAGAAGAACAATTAAAGCAAGCAAACAAAGAATTGATAAGGAAGAAGAAAGAAATAAAAAAAGAGAGAAAACAAATAAAGTCGAAATAAAAGAAAAGCATAGATAAATAAGACAAAAATCGTCAGAATTCAAGCATTTCTTAAGACATATTTAGAAGTTAACATTAAAGAGTAAATTATAGGGTTGTTGAATATTCATTTTGGTTAATCTTACCATATTTTATAACAACTAGATTGCACAGAAAAGGATTCTACATTGATTTAAATCAATATTATCATCCTATCTCAATCAATAAAAAATGAATTCGGAAAAGAGGTAGTCTCGAGCAAAGATATACAAGTCTGAAATTGAGAGATTACAAGATGACTAGTTCTACCAGCAATACTTTGGAGCAGAAGGTAGTGAAGAAGATGAGGATTATGAAGCTAGCAGTAGCCAGCTTGCGGAATAGGATGAGTTTGACTCTGATTTCTCAATGAATTCAAGGGAGTTTCAAGAAATAAGGAATTAAGCTAATAACTCTGGCAATAATTAGCCATCATCATCTAAGGGGTCAAGAAAGAGAAAAGTAAAAGATTCAAGCGATTCTTCATCCAATCAGAAATAAAAGGGAAAATCAGAAGGAAACTCTTCATCAAATACTAATAAATAAAAAAAAAGCAGTACTTCTGATACAAAATCGAAGAGCAAGCGTGGTAGGAAACCAAAGAAGCAATCTGGAGAAGAAGAAAATGATTAATAAGCTGAAGTGAATGCGAATAGTTCTTCTAATTAAGGAGAAAAGATGCAGGAAGAAGAGTAATAGGATACTTCATAATAAGGTGAAGTTGGTCATATTCGGACAAGAAGCCGTACTGTTAGTGTAAAATTACCTATGAATCAAGCAAATATTAATAGCAATAATGAAGCTACAAATGGAGGATCAAAAATTTAGGACGATGCATTTAAAGCATAGTTTGGAGGCGAAGATGATGAAGATGAGGAAGATGAAGATTACGAGGCTTCCGATGATGGAGAAGATGATGATTAATAAGATAGCGATGACAGTAATGAATTATCTGAAGTTTAGGAGCTACCTAAAGCTAGTTAGAAGGATTTAAATGATAAGAAAAAGCTATCTAAGTAGGATAATGGTAATAAAAACGAAGACTAAGAGGAAGATGATGAAAATTAAAATGATTAGGAATAAAATACAAGTGAAGAAGATGATGAAGATGATGAAATGGAATAAGAAGAGGGAAGAAACGAAATGAACCATGAACATAACAATAAAAGAAGTAAAGACAGAGATGAAATAGAGGAAGATAGCAACAGTAAATAATAAGGGATAAGAGCCGGTAGATCTAACTCAGTAAAATCCACAGGATCTAAAGATATTAAAAATCCTTCAAGAAAAGAAATAACGTAAAAATAAATAGGTTAGACAGTATGTTATTAAATCTTTTTATTTAAAATTAACAAAAAAAGCAAGTGTGACGACTTGAAAAGGAAGAGATCTGACTTAAGTGAAGGTAGATCTGCTGCTTAATCAGGCCCTCCTTCAAGAAAATAATCTTAGCAAGGTGTATAGAATAATAATTAGCACCATAACCACAGTTAAATTTAGTCTTAACATTAGCATTCCCATCATCATAATCATCACCACCATCATAGAAGTAGATTTTAAGATAATGAAGAAGACGAAAGGGAAATTTAATTTGAAACAGAAGAAGCTAGATAGAAGTATTTAAAAACACAATAAAGACAGATTATGCTTTACAAGAACCTTAGTAATTTTCCATATGTGAGAGCAGTACATTTCGAAAAGAATATCATAGAACTTCAACGTATAAATATTAGCTATGGATAGTGTTCGGGAATCGATGGTAATACTATATCTGTAAAGCATCCAGAAATTAACTCTTTCTGTATCGGATTGCCTTTTAAAACCAAGGATGAAATCATATCTAGGAATAAGACTGAGTATCATGATGTTTTGTATAAACAAGAAGATGAAAGATATAGATAAGATGCTGAAATTTAGCTCCTTACATAGGGACTTCGTTTATTGGACTTATTATTGAATAATAAATACTCTAGCTTAGAAGAGAAATAATTAATTATCGAAGCAATAAATTAATTTTAAATTTTATCATAATACAACTCATACAATACATTCGTTAGCAATAATTGCTAATTGAAGAAGATTAATCCTTCTTCTTTAGATATAGAAAAACTACAAGAGTATTTTACTCCAGAAGAAATCTAATAGATTTAAACCTAGTTGAGTGAAAAGTTAATTAAATTAAATGCAAATAATAAAGTAGAATTAATAGAATAAAGTTAGAATTAAAAGGAAGAATAATCTGATAAAGTTAATGTAGAAAAGATGGAAGTTGAAGAAGTAAAATAAGAAGAAGAGAAAAGGGAAGAAGTTAAGGAAAAAGTTAAAGTATAAGAACAATAAGAAGAGGGAATTCCCGTTTAGAATGATACTTAAACAGAAATCGAAGAGGGAGAAATTATAGATGAATAGGAGATGTAGAAAATAAAGGAGAGAAAAGAATAAAAATTAGCTAATATGATTTTAAAGAAAGAAGAGGAAAAAGTGGAATAAAAGAATGAAATATAAATAGCCATTGAATAAGAAAATAATTGTATTCCATAGAGTGATGCCAAAGAAGAAGAGGAATGTTAAAAGGTGAAAGAAGAAAATGAAATTATTAAAATAGAAAATGAATAATAAGATCTTAAAGAAGGAGAATTATTAAAGGAATTACTCATTTGCTAATTCGAGGAAAAAGTAGAGAAAGAAGAAATTCGTCTTATTTAAGAGTTTTAATTGAAAATCTAATTAAGAAAGAAAGCTTTGAAGGACTGCAAAGAATAATTTTAAGAAAAATGGAGAAAGCTTGATCAATTGTATTATCCTGCTTCTATTGATTAAAAAACTTATAATATGAAAAAGTTTGAGAAGTAAAGTCTTTAATTTGAAAAGACGATTTTGAAATACATTGAAAAGGAATCCGAAGTAAGGTAGATTCTGCGTTTATATTTGCAAGAAATGTAACCCAATGCCAATAAAATTAGTAGAAATTCTTCTTTATAAGATTAAAACAATTAAAAATAATAAAATAATATTAATGAAAAATTATCTAAAGATATAACCTCTTATTTTAATTCTGATAAATCTATCAATGATTATTCTTAAGGACTAACCCCTAAACAAATATAAACTTAAAGTTGTAAATAATTATATTCTGAAATGCTTGCTTACTATAATGCTAACCATGAATTCGCTTTCGATTTATCTAAAAAGAAAGCTAATAAAAGGAAGATATAAGCTTCTTAGAATTAATAAAAGATATTAGTTGATTTCCCTAGTTTTATTTTTGATTTTTAGAATAAGGATGTACTATAAACTACTGTAGATTTAATTTATACTTATTTAAGAGAATAACAATAAAGCGATAAACCTTAAGTCTCCGAAGATCATATCAATATATTTTTATAAATTTCTAAATATATATTATAAACTACTCCTAATTTATTAAAGGATACAATTAATTCCTGCCAAAAAAGATCTATTTTAAGTTATTTAAAGAGTTAAAGACTCAATCAAGAAGAATTCGATTTAATTAATCTATACGAATATTTACAAAAGGATAACCCCGAAGATTAAGAATTTATTAATAATCTCAAAGGAGAGGGTTCTTAGACAGATTAATAAAAATAAAATAATTCTCCTTCTCATAAATCTTCTAATGGAGCTACTAATTCTAGCCATCCTTTATTTAGCAACTCTTCACATATTTATGGTACTAAGTCCTCATAAAAAATATTTTCTCAAAATGGATGCAGTTTGTAAATATCTTCAGAAATTAAGAGCATCCCTAATTTCTAGCCAGGAAAATATTTCCCTAAAAGTGAAAATAGACCATTTGCATTTGGAGGAAAGTGTTTCTTTGCTATTTTGAATTAAGTGAATGCATTGTATTAACGTTTGCTATATATGATGTTACTTATTTAAAAGAATAATATGAAAAATGTGTTAGTTCCTGAAGAATTCCTTAGTGAGGATTTATAGGAAGGAAGTTAGACTTGCTTGAATAGCGATGGAACTATTCCTATAAAGGATTTATTTTTGGGTGTGCTGATTAGTCATATTAAAGATGATATTGAAGAAATGTCTTACGAATCAACTATGAAAACTTTAGGAATTAAGAACAGTATTTATTTGTTGAATATTAAGTATATTTTGAGCGTTGTTTGGAAATCAATATCTGGTTTATGCAAAGACAATATAGAATAGAATCTTTATAAATGTTTGGATGAGGCTGTGTCAAATAATAACAACTATTTTGATGAGTTTTATGAAAGAGTTGTTCTCAATACACTTGATGAGCTTGAAGTAGAAGAAGAAGAGAAAAGAAATGGATAAAAATCAGATGAAGATGATAATCAAAAAGGAGGGTAGAAATAGTTTAATGAAAACTCCATTGCAATGATTCCAATTTGCAGAGCATTTTATGAACCTTAATTAAAAATGGTTTTTGTCCATTCTTTATTATTGAAAGATGTATTACCTCTTAATAGCAATTATCCTTAAGAAAATAACCAAGAAGAAAGTATGGAAGAGGAATAAGTTTCATTAACTTAATAAAAGAAAGAGACAAAATAAAAAAGAAAGGGTTCATCATAAAAGGATTCAGAATAATCTGAACCTGAAGAAAGACCTAGAGGATTATCTAGAGCAAAGATACAAATTCAAAAGGAATCTTAATCAATAGAAGAAGAGGAATAAGATTAAGAGAGCGGAGAATAAAAGAATATTAATAAAAATGAAAATGAAGAAGATGAAGAGGATGATATTTAAAGTACAAGTAGTAAGAGAAAGGTAGCCACTAAGAAGGTAAAGTAATCAATTAAAAAACAAGACAAGAATAAGAAATAATCCTCACAATAGTTGAATTCTCAAAACAATAATAGTAACAGCAGTAATAATAATAATAGTACTATTACAGATAAGAAATACTCATAAGAATAAGATCATAGTTAATCTAATGGGAACGTTTCCTTAAATGAAGTTAAATTAACAAAATAATAATCAAATGGCGATAAAAACATTATTAAGAAAGATATTTAAAATTAAGAAAACCATTCTATTTAAAATCATTTAAATAATAACAACATTGGTATTACTCCAATACAATCTATTTAAATTTAAATTCCAAGTAAAAAGGAATAAGAGACTAATAATTAATCTGCCGAATAAGAAACCAATAATAACTAATAGATGTTGGCAAAACAAAAAGAACTGCTACTATAATAGTAATAAACTTAATAGTAATAATTAATAGATCAATAATAATAACAATGGTAATAGTAGTATTTATAACATTAACAATAACAATAGTAGCAATAATAATAGTAATAATAATAATAATAACAATAATAACAACAACAACAACAATTACAATAGCAAAAGCAATAACAATTATAATAAAATAATCAAGAAAATAGTAATTAAAATAATATTTAATAGAATATGTAAATTGCTGAAATGCAGAAACAAATAATGTTATAGAACTATCAAGAGCTAATATTAAAAATTAATCACATGAAGTAATTACAAATTGCAACTAAATAGCAGCCCAATTAGTAATCTCCTTAAGTGCTCTAGTAATTATAATAAATAGAATAAAGTATCAATGAACTAGAATCCTAAATCATGCAATTCTAAGAATACTTCAATCAATAATAATAAATAGAAATTAGAAAGAGCGAAGAATCTTTGCTACAACAATAATAATAGCAATAGTAATGTTAAATGGATTCTATTAGGGAAGATGATGAAAATAATGATAAAGAGGATATTCTTGGAGCTATGACCATTGATCCACCTAACTTTGATAACTTTATGTGCTAGGCATCTGATAGTGGCAATAATTCAAGTAATAATATCAATATAGGAAATAATAATAAGTCCATTTAAGAGAACTAATCTGAAAAGGAGGTACCTACTCAGAATGGGACTAAGTCTTAAAAATAGGATCATAAGAATGAAAGTAATAACACTTCAAGTAAAGTAAATAATTTAAGATTAAATGTAAATAAAGCAGAGAAGAAAGAAGATCAAATCCAAGCTAATGGTCAGAAAGACCTGCTAGCAACTACTCCAACTACTCCTTAATTTAAACAGTATCAAATAAATATCTAGTAATAATAATAGCTTTAATAATAGCAGTAGTAATAGAATAATAATCAATTATCAGTTCCAAGTCCTTATTTTAGTGGATTAGGTTCATCTCACATTTTCACTCCAGACTAAACTCTCCTTTAATAGCAGGCTTAATAACAATAAGGACTATAATCTTCTTAAAATAGGGGTACTGTCTTAATGTAAAATTCTTAATAATTGTAGTAATAGCATACTTAATAATAGCCTCCCTCTCCTTAGTTTGGATCTCATTAACCCAATTTAATTTTATAACATAATATTGAATAAATTAATAATCAAATGATTTTAGGTTAGATGAAGCTTAAAGAATTAGGAATGAGAATAGAGCATTGTTAAAAATTAGTTGCTTTAAAATAAATTACCCAAGATTAATTAATTGATTTCAAGATGATGATTGAGTAATATTAAAAAGAAGAACAAAATCAATAAAACCTAATGATTTTGTTATAATAACACTAATAACAATAATAGTAATTACAATAATAATAGCAAAAGTAAAAGCTTAGCAATTCAATGTTATTACAAGAACAGTAGAAGTAGATTCAACTCTAAAAATCTCAACACTTCGATAAATCAGAAAGTCTACTTGGTAGTTAATAAATAGCTAATAGAACTTAAATTGCTGCTGCAATTTATGGTAAATAAAATCAAAATTAACCCTAAATAGGTGTTATCTAATAGGGGTAATTATAAAATAGTTAGTAAATTCAGTAAGCAAATGCTGCTGCTGCTTTAGCTGCCTAGTAAGGTTAATAGAATCTTATTTTAAATCCATCCTTAGCAACTTCTATTGGAGCTAATTAAACTAATCCTTTGAATGCTAGTTCTTTAGCTGGTACAAATCCTAATTAATTATCTGCTTCTGATATGTAGCAACTTGCTCTTTAAAAATAAGGCTAAATTAGCCCACATCAGAATCCTTAATTATATTAATAGCTATTATTACAATAACAACAATAACCTGGATTAAGTTAGAGCTAATAAGTTTAATCTTAACAACTAGCTTTAATGTAATAATAGCAATTAAGATTGTAGCAATAGTAATTATAATAGAAACTCTAAGCATAGTAACCTAACCAAGCTATTATAGATCCGAATGCTGGAAATGGATAGATATCTCCTTAAATGATGATGATGATGGGTTAGAATGCAGGCGAAGTAACTCTGGGACATTCACAATTTTGGGGAAATAACAATCAAGCTGAACAAAAAGCAAATATTAGCTAAACTATTGCTGGTTAATCCCCAGCTACTTAAGGTGGAGATGTTGCTGCTTTACAAGCATTAAAATTATAATAAGAATAACTACTTAGGTAATAACTACAATCTAACTTAAGTACCAGTATACAAATTGATAAAGGACAAGTTATTGCACAAACTCCTGCTAATTTATTATCAAGTTAATAAGCTACTATCCCTTCATTAGGTGAATCAGCTCATCATCCTACATTATTATCTTCTTAAATTAGAGCTTAAAATGCCGCAATTTAAAGTTAAGGTTAAAATATGCAAGCATTATAAAATCTCTTGATGAAATCATAAGGTATAGGTAATCCTTAAACTGGTGGATCTATTACAGGTGCTAATACTTAAGGATTAAATTTAAGTGAAAGTATGCTAGCTTAATAGAATTTAACTCCAAATTAGCTAGAGCAATTGAATCAATAATAATTAATACTATAGAAATAAATGCAAATACAATAGTAATAATAGCAATAATTATAGCATTCATAGCAATTATAGGCTGCTTAACAAGCTTAAGGATAAAGTTAATAAGGATTATAATAGCAACAATAGTAGCAACAGTAATAACAACAATAACAATAAATGTATTAGTAATTGCTTTAATAACAACAATAACAGCAACAACAATTATTATTAAAAGAAAAACTATAACAATAACAAGCAATTTAGTAATAGCAATAAAGAGTATTGCAATTATAAGAGCAAGAAGTATTACAAAAAATGAGTTAATAAGCACCCGAAGCAAATCCTGATTAATTAAAGTAACTCTACCAATTGCATTAACTACATCAGTAATAATAGATGTAAGCAGCTGCTTAATCTTAGATGATTGACATGAACAATCTCTCTTAATCTTAAAAATTAATGCTATAGTAATAACATTAGGCAGCATAATAGATGCCAGGAGGATTATCTCAATCATAGTTAATACAATTGTAATAATAATAATTATAATTAGCAGGAGGTAATCCAAATCTTCTATTAATTCAACAATAAAATTAAAGATTACAACAATAGTAGCAATAACAGTAATAAGCATAATAATAATAATTATAGGCTCTTCAAATGTAGCAACAGTAACGCTAATAGCTATAGAATTCTCAATTCTTTTAATAGTAATAACATTAACAGTAATTGCAACAAAACTTTTAAAATTAGTAACTTCTTATTTAATAATAGCAAAACTAATAACAATAATAATTGCTTTTAGCTCAGCAACAACAATTGTAGTAATAATAGAAACAAAATTAATAGCATTAATTGTAATAATAAATGGGAATGCAATCAAACCTTTCTTAATCTCAACAATTATAATAGCTTTAGATGTAAAATAAAATGAGAAATATGTAAGGCTTGATTGACCCTGCTGCTCTGCAACAAATGTAATTAAACCCTTAAGATCCAAACATTTAAGAGTTTTTCTCAGGCAATGAATATTTAAAACAATAACTCCTACTTCAACAATAACAATAATAGTAATAACAATAACAACAGCAGCTAATCAATGCCAAAAGATCTAATCTCTTAATGAATGGAAGTGATATTAATCAACAGTTTGGTGATAACCTAACCAAATTCAAGAAAAATTGAAAAAACATAATTTTTATTAAAGTCAATGCAAAATATAAAAGCATGTGAAAAACAATTAGAAATAAGCAAGTAAGTAAGTAATTAAGCTAGTAAGTACATTACATAACATTACATACACTACACTCACACAGACAAATACACACAATCATTCAAATAAATACCTTATATAATAATAAAAATGAACTATCATAACATTAATAACTTTTCAAATCAATCGAACCAATTCGTTTTATAGTATAGATAAATAATTTATAATTTATTATTATTACTTTTTTGTTTACAATCCACCGTGACGGCATACCCACCACATACATACATAACTACACTTTCTTTTTATTCAGTTCATATGTTCTTTATCTTTCTATTTTTTCTTTCTAACTCAAACACATTATTTTTACCAAATTTCATTCGCTACCAATAAAATTAACTGCAATGCATAAATTTAATTTGTTCTTATTTAAATGAAAATATTTTTAAACTTCAATTAAAGGAATTAAAGATTTTAATATGTACTATAAATTACGAAAACAATATTTATTTTTTATTAAAATTAAGATTATTTATTTGGTATTATTAATAAGAATGACTGGTAACTACTTTAATATTATTAAATTTGTTCTTAAAAAACTTTTATTGTTATTAAGATTTATCTTTTTATTTTTTGCATATTAGATTGATGCTTATGGATTAAGTAAGTACTTTTTACAATTAAAACAGTTTGAAAGGTTAGTAATAAATATAAATAAGTTCAAATTAATTTTAATCAGGAGCCATTATTTTTATTTTTCAAGAAGATTCTTCTTGGATGTCTTCTGAATTGGATTTTATTTATTTTTTGGAATTATTTGTAGTGGTGGTTGGTTTTGTTGAAGGTGCAGTATTAGTATTCGATTTGGATTTTTTACGAATTGATTTTTTAATTATAGAAAGATTTTGTTAATTTTCATTATCTAATTTGTCAATAGTTATATTCTCATCTTGCTCTGGATTCTTTTTATTCGATCCTTCATTAGATTTCTTTTCTTAAGAATTACTAGTATTTTTTTACTAATTTTCACTTAATTAAGTTTGATTAAAATTTGATTAATCTTAATTAACTTCTACAATTTCTTCTTACTTGATAGTTTAGCTATCTATTGATACATCATAATGATAATCATCGCCACCACTATGCTTGGATTAAGAATTCCTTTTTTATCTTAGATGAATGATTTCATTTTCTACGTTCATTCCATGTGAGAATTATGGAACTTATTTACTTTCTTTACCTTACTACTCTTTTTACTCCTGCTCCTAAATAATTGCAATTTTACTGAATTTCTTTCTCTTATATTATCCTTAGAAATTTCTTAAATACTCTTCACAAGATTTCCTCTGTGATTTTCCTTAATATCTTTTCAATTAACTTCTATCTAAATATCTATATCTGCACATCTTTGCTGAATCAGATGAATGCTTTTACTTTTTATAAAATTTATCACAGAAAATTTGACTTTGCATGAAATATTCAAAATCCTCTAAACCTTAAATTGTATTTTAAAAATTTTCTTTCGATCTTCTCATTTCTTACAATTATTAAAGAATATCCTCTTTAATGTAAATATTATATATCTTTAAGTAGTCCTCCTGATAACAATCTGGCATAACTTATATCTTGCTTAATGAATGTCGCTCTAGAGAAACAGAAATAGGCACTTTTATGTTATCTAAAGTAACCACAGTTAAGTCAGTCTTATCAATAATTCTCAGCTTCATCAAAAATATTATAAAATGAGCCTACCTATTAAAATGTTCAATAACTCCCTTTCTCATAATAAATCTCACATAAGTTTCCATATCACCACCAAAGATATCAATTAGAGGTTTAGAATATCCAAAAGGACCAGAAATATGCTGAATTCCATCATCAAAATTTAGCTTACGAATAGAAAATGCAAAGAATTTTTTTTCATCTCTTGAGTCAATAATATCATATGCCATCTGCTTAGATTTTTAATAGTTTTTGGCAACCATTTCAAATAACACATTCATTTCATGATCATAATATTTAACAATCTTTGAGAATAAATCTTCTTCTTACTCAATATTCTTTTAATGTTCTTAAAGCAATTGACTTGCTAATTTTGCATCCTTATTCTCTTTATATTTCTCTAGTTTCTTTATCAAAAACCTAAAATCCTTAAGTAATCTATGGCCATTATCATATATAATTTCTATTCTATTCTTCTTGGCTATCACTTAAATAACAGGTCTGACATCATTCCAAATAGATACTTTTTCCATGATGCATTTATCTATATTCTCTTCTCCCTTTTTGTTGAAGAAATCTAAATCAAGAAGAATTTCATCTTCGAGCAGGAACTGAGATTCTTCCTCATCTTCTTCATTCCATTCTTCTTCTTCTGGATAATAATCATTTCCATCATAATTCTGCATCTATTAGTCAGAATGACCATTACAAATATTCATGTTACTACTATTATCTTCCTGATTTTCTTAATTTATATTTGGCCTGCTATAATTGTAATAATACCCTTGCTAATTATACTATTATTAAGTATTTTGATAAGGATTATAACAATTTCTGTTGTCCTCACATCTATTCCCATAGTAGTTTCTCCTTTATTGCTCCTATATCTTTTTATTCTGCTAATTAGTTTACTGCATAATCTATTATAACATTTTACGCTGTTTCTTCTTTATCTAATCCTCTTACTTGATCATCCTATGCTCTAACATTGAATACTATTAAATTGTAATAAAGCCTGTCTACAGCCTTTCTATCCTTTGTTCTTCTTCGGATTTTTAAATCTTACAAGGATTATCAAAATCGAATCCTTCAAACTCCATTTTAAATATATCTAATTTCCTTAATCAGCCCTTTAAAAGCTTTATGTTATAGCTGAGAGATTTGGAAGAAGATTTCACTTTTGATGGAAGTTTATTATAATGTGATATAAATTATTTTGTATATTTTTAATCACAGATTTTGATTTATTTTTCTTTAGTTAAAAAATCAAAGATAGAAATTTAAGTATTTGTTAATGTTTAATAATATAATATCAATCTCTCATGCAAAAATCTAAATCATCTTTAAATTAATAGATTACTTTTAATATAATTAATTATACATCAAAAAAATACTGCAAAGTTCTATCAAGGGTTAAAATCCAGCCATATATTAATTAAAACTATAGTAATTTTTTATGCAAAAAGAAGTAACAATATCAAATTTAAACTTGTGTGGGAATGGTAGGAAATATGAAATTATCAATCACAACAAAATATTATTAAATATTTTTAAAAGTGTAATGTTGAAATAAATTTTATGTTCAATAGCTTGATAGTTTGCTACAAAATAAAATTAAAATTAATGTATATAATAATTATTTAACATTTACTACTATTATTTAATTATTTATTAATTTACTTCTTCATTATTTCTTATACTTTTTTATTTCACAAATCTGATTACTTTTTCCAAATATTTTATATCTGTATTTTCCAATGAAATCATAGAAAAAGTTAGATATTTTTGTTGGTATTACTTACATTAAGCTTCCAAGTATTGGCCAAGGGAATTTTAATTATGTTAGACAAAATTATATAGCTTCTGTTTTATATAAGACTTGATATTTTAAATCGTTTTATTATTAACCATTTTTCTTTTATCCTTTCACTATTATTGTGACTGCGCTCAAATTTGTTGGAATCTTGAATTTGTCTACCAACTTTTTATCCTAAATTGAAAATTCATAAAAATATATATTATACTAGTACCAATAAATTAATTTTATTATGTTTACATTTAAAATACTTTAGAAATTAATAAATATGAATCGGTCAGGATTTCTAGCTTAAAAAAACTGTACAGTCCCATAACATAAATTGCACCTTTTTAATGAAATAATTGAAATTTATAAATATATTAAAAAAATCAATGAATTAAAGAAGTTCATAGAATTATTACATTCCATCATAGAGAAATATGGTTTTACCATCTTCTAAGTATCTTTTGAAATCTTCTACTGTATACTCGCTCATTTTAATTTCTATCTAACTTAAATTCTACTTCTACAAATTTCTTAAAATTTATCTTATTAATTAGAATCTTAATTACTCAATGATTAATAATATTTTTATTTGATTAAATTAACTAACTATTTTCTAATTATCACAATATTAACTATTAGCATAAACATCAGATTCAATATCATTCTTCATAATTCACTTCAATATTGTTAGCCTTAAATACTTTGTAAATCAATAATTATTCTAAAAAGAAATGATAATAAATTTATATTAAATATTATAAAATGAGAATTAGTTTTTGTTGAAAAAGATACTAAAGGTGAAACTTTTTTTAAAAAATATATAAATTTTAGATTTAAAATTATCATCTTTGAGTTTACTTACTATTGAAATTTATAGAATATATAAGTTTAGAGAGTTTAATATTAAAAATTAATTGTTTTTCTATTTTATTATTTTAGACTTTATAAAGATTAGTGAATGTTACTCCAAATTTTCTTTGATAATATTGCTAATACTTATTTATGAAAATAAATAATTGACAATTATAACAAATGACAAGAGTGATAGAGAAAATATGATTTAATATTATGCATTTTATACAAGGCTATCTCTAAAAAAATCTATTCTAATTCAAAACCTATCAAATATCTCTTTATAATCTAATTGTTCATATTCTAAAAGAAGATAATATGTGAACTTCAAGCAATGAATAAATAATTAAGTTGTTAATTAGTAATTATAAAAATATTAAAAACCATTAATTTATTTATTGATTTTTGATTATGATTATCTAAAAATGTCTATTATGAAAGAGATAAATAAAATTGAATTACAAAAGTAAAAATGTGACACTAAAACAATAATAAATGCCTTAATCAGTAAGAATATGATGATATATTTATGTATCTTAATAAAAATTGTTAATTTGGGAGGAATAGATGACAATTTTCAACTAGAGTTGTGATGACGATATCTTCAAATCTTATCATCAGATAAAAGATTTTCAAAATATATAATAACGATAACAATATTAGCTTTTCTTTTTGCTTATTTCTATGTGAATTTGTTAATCTTTTAAAATTAAATCCCTTATTAGACTCTTTATGTTTTTGTTGGGTTTAAAAGTACAAAAAACTGGTTGCCAAAAAAAGTAATTATTAAAATTAATAAATAACCAAAGAAGAGAAATTTTCTGAATATTCTTAAAGAAGAAATTAGATTAATAATTAAAAAGAAATGGAAGCTATAGCTTTGAAGTCAATGATGCGTATCGCATCCCAACATACCTTAAATGTTGTCAATGCTGCATTGAAGCCCTATAACATTGTATCTCCCCCTATTAAGGTTTAGACTGTCACCAATCTCCCAGATGTTGACTACAATACACCTACTCTCTTACAAGTCTTCAACCAAAATAAGGATAAAAAGACCAAATTAGCTTTTGGTTTAGCCGACATCAAACAATTCTGCCATAAGGTTATTGAATCATTCAACCCTGAAGATAAGGTAATTTAAAAAATTTAAATTTATAGCTTTTTATTGTTAAATTTCTCACTTATGTATATCATAAATAGTGCAATAGTTCTAAAAAAAATGATACTAAAATAATTATATTTGCAATTTATTTTAAATTCCAGTCATTTTTACTAATTTAAATGTTATTTTGATTTTATTCCTATGATTAGATTATTATATTTGAGCATTTAAAGCATCATCCCCTGCTGTAAAGTGCATTAGGCAAAAATTTTTGATTTATGCCTTGTATAATTCTAGTAATTAGGATAAGAAAAAATGAAACATAATGGAATTAATCATGTTTAAAAATATGTATTAACACTATTTTAATAATAATAGGATTGTGCAATTGAACAATTAGGTGTTACTGATCAAGGTTTCTTGACTATAAAATTAAAGCAACACATTGTTGAAGATGAAATCAACAACATCTTAAAGAATGGATTGAGATTCCCTATTGAAGATAAGAAGAAGGTTGCCGTCGATTTCTCTTCTCCTAATATTGCCAAGGAAATGCACGTTGGTCACTTGCGTTCAACCATTATTGGTGAATCTATTTGCCGTATTTTTGAATTCTAAGGACATGAAGTTCTTCGTATTAACCACTTGGGTGATTGGGGTACTCAATTCGGTATGCTTATCGCTTACATGAAGATTAAGTATCCTAATTTCCTTGAAGAACCTATTGAATTATCTGATTTAACCACTTTCTATAAGGAATCCAAGAAGCTTTTCGATGAAGATGCTGATTTCAAGAAGACTGCCCAACTCACAGTCGTTGATCTTCAAAAGGGTAATCCTGAATGCCGTAAAGCTTGGGAAATTATCTGTGAAATTTCTCGTAGGGAATTCACCGAAATTTACAAGCGTTTGGATATTACTTTAGAGGACTTTGGTGAGTCATTCTACAATGATAAGATCCCCGCTGTCATTGAAGATCTCAAGACCTCCGGTATGCTCGTTGAAGATAAGGGAGCTTAATGTGTTTTCATTGAAAAATATAAAAATCAACCTCCTCTCTTCATTGTCAAATCTGATGGTGGTTACGGTTATGACAGTACTGATATGGCTGCCATTAAGTATCGTCTTAAGACCTTGAACTGCAACCGTTTGGTTTATATTACTGATGTTGGTCAACAACCCCACTTCGATTACGTTATTGCTGCTGCTCAAAAGATCGGCTGGCACGTTCCTCCTGCCACTCGTTGCGAACATATGGGTTTTGGTATTGTTTAAGGTGAAGATGGTAAGCGTTTCCGTACTCGTTCCAGTGAAACTGTTAAACTTAAAGACTTATTAGATGAAGCTAGGGATCGTGCTTTGGAAAAGATTAAGGAGCGTGTTACTGGTGGTGCCAAAGAAGAAGGAGCTGAAGTTGATGAAGAAGAAAAGGAAAATAAGGGTAACCTTACTTATCTCTCTGAAGAAGAATATCTTGAAGCTGCTGAAAAGATGGGTATGGCTGCTATTAAGTACTACGATTTACGTTAAAACAGAATTAGTAATTACAATTTCTCTTACGATAAAATGCTCGATACCAAGGGTAACACTGCTGTCTACTTACTCTACTCTTATGCTCGTCTCTGTTCTATTATCCGTAAGAGTGGTTATACTTCTGAAGAACTCTAAAAGATTATCCAAACCTAAGGTTTCAAGATCTCTCACCCTCAAGAAAGAGTTTTAGCTTCTCAACTCATTAAGTTCCCCGATGTTCTTGATCAAGTCACTGAAGATTTAGCTATCAACCGTTTAACCGATTACATCTATGATGTTGCTGGTAAGGTTGCTGAAGGATATCGTAAATACCATATTAACAACTCCGAAGATAAGGCCAGTCGTGTCCTTCTCATCGAAGCTACCCGTCAAGTTCTTGAAAAATGTTTCTACCTTGTTGGTATTAAGCCTCTTGAAAAAATCTGAAAAACACTAATAAAACAAACATTTTATAAAATAAATTGGTAATAATATAATTTAATTTTTAAGATAAGTAAACAAAACTAATAATTTGTATGTTGTAAATCATCAAAATCAAGCTGATCTATAATATATTCTCATCTCAACCATATTTAATTATCATTCAGTATCATTTTTGGAAGAATCACTCTTTCTTTCCTTTTTTCCTTCTTGATTTTTAACATAAAAAATTAAAAAATATAGTATATATTTAAACGAATAATATTAATATTTTAAAAGTTTTTATTATTTTCAAAAATATCTCTCTTTGTTTCAAAGACTAATTTATCCTCATAGAAAGGTTTAACTATGTATTTATTTTTACTATAGCAACAATTTCTATCTTTGGTTTAATAATACCTTCTTTTTTTAGCTTTTCTGATGAGAATGAAAGCCATATAAGTAGTCTAGGTTTTATTTCAAAAATCTTTAAATTAGTTATCATAAAAAACCAACGTATTAAATTTAATTTCGTTAATATTGATAATATAATTAAGTTTTTAGGTAAAAATGAATAATAAAATGCAAAAGACTAGCAAAATAGATAGAGTATGATAATTATTTTTTACTAATAGAGTAAAATTAAAGGAATATTAATGAAATGTTAAAAAAATATATAGAAAGCCGTGTCTAGGTAGGAGGAATTTAAAAAATATGTTGAGGATCATGAATTAGTTGAGTAATTTTCAGATCTATTTGTGACACTATATGACAAAAAAATGCCTTAAAAATAAGATGCTGATAGGTACAACTATTTTAATATATTATAGCACTGATTAATTTATGGATTATCTTTAAAAATGTAGATTAGTCAAGGATTTCTTTTGTCCTAATTAGGTTATGCAGTTGAGAGATAATATTGAGAATTGCAAAAAAGAAAATGAATTTTTAAGAAAATAAGCAAATGATTTAAAGGCAAAAATAAAACTTCTTAAGGAAAATTAGCCTAAAAGGAAGACATAAACAGCAGGATATTTTCCTAATTGATTTAGAATTAAATATGTAAAATAATTAAAATAGGTTTATCTATTAAAGGTAGTAAAAGAGACTTTTAAAAAATTAAAAAAATATAATAACTAAAAAAATATCAAAGAAAAAATTTACTTGTAAATAATTTATTAAAAATAGATAAATATTTGTTTATATTTCGTTAGCTTTAAGTGATAATTAGCAAAAAAACTCAATTATATTTGTTTAATCATTAATATAAATAAATATATTTTTAAAATAATCTTTGTGGTATATTTTATAGATATTTATTTGTTCATAAAACATTTATTACTTAGAAAGAATATTAAAATAAATTCAATCGTAAATTCATAAATAGAAGGTATTAATATCGTTATAAAAAGGATTCATCGATTATAAAATATATTGATATTATTAATATCATTTAAAAGTTAATTTTTAACCAAGCCTGCTCTACTTAAATACCTCTTTAAATTTGTTAGAAAGGAGATAACCTCTCTATTTTGGGTACTTTATTCCTTAAAGATTAATATAATTCAAAATAAACCTCTGTATATTTCGTAGCCTAAAGTAACCAACCTTTTTAATTTGGGCAGAAAATGGTTAGTCTCAAGGAGCCTGAGTTAAATATGTTAGACCATATATAGTTTTGAAGATTAATTTAATTATATCAGAAAAATCAAAAATAATCTCATTTAAATTTGTATTCTTTTCATTAAAAAATAATATATTGACCATATTAAAGTAGATAGGAAGTATTAATATTAAACTTAAAGAATGGCTTATAATATATCAAAAAATGTTATATTCTTTCATTATTTATTAAATATGAAAATGAAAATACTCAAAATTAAATGAACCAACCATCTATTTTATTTCATTTGATTATTTAGCTCAAAATGCAAATTAAAGGGAGATATCCAACGAATTTCTTGATAGAATAAAATAAAATTAGAAAGGATTAATATGAATATTTTACAAATTTGTAGCAATCGTTAATTATCAGTTAATATTGCTAAGATTTAAGCTTAACAGATGTAATTTAATTTTTAGTTTGAATTATTTTTTCTAATAAAATAAAAATCTATCAGAAAAGAAGTGAAATTTTAATTTTCAAAAGTTTACTGAATATATCGTTTATAATAATTTGTATAGCCTTTAGTATGATATTTCAAATGTAATAAATTGATTAGAGTTTATATAGAGGCCTTTAAATTCAAAAAGAATTAATTAATTTCAATTGAAGGTCAATGATTGATATTTCTGTTCCCACAAAAAATATTAATATTGGAAATAAAATAAATGTAGAGAAAAGTAAAATTGAATGAAGTAAGAATTATATAGAGATTAAGATTTAAATTATTGAATAGCATTCAACGCTATTTATAACATCATCGCTCATATCCATAATCTTTAAAAAATTTATATTATCATAATTTAATTGATTTTTGATTGACTCTTGCTTTTACTTTTTCAAAAAAAATTTTTTGTGTTTGGAATTTAAGACGAATAATTAAAATTTCAAAAAAACAAAAGATTAAAGGAACTATCAATCGATCAATTAATCTAAAGATCAAAAGGCTTAGAGCTGATAAAAGGAGTTGATAGTTCAATATCAAAACAAAACAAAAATCAAATTAATAAATTAAAACATTAAGAATCTTTGAAGTAAAGCAATTCATAATTAAATTACGTTCAAATATAGTGAGTATGTCAAAGAAAGGGCAATATAGGGAGGAGGCTATCCCTTTGGTGTCATTTAATCCAGAATAGCAATGTAATATTACAAAAAAAGCAATCTAAGCTCAATAAATCTCCAAATTTTATTTGAGATTTAGCCATTTTTATATAGTAGCAGGAGCTACTACTTATAATCCAGAATCGATAAATCTTTTTATAAATATCAAAAAGGCTATTAGTTGAATGATGAAGCAATAGATTTTATTTAAAGCGTTCCAGGACCAATTGGTGTAGTTGGTGTTGCTGGTATGTATCGTACTGGTAAAAGTTATTTACTCAATCAAATGTTACTTAGTAGATCAGATGGTTTCGGTGTTGGGCCAACTGTTAACCCCTGTACAAAGGTAAATTAGAAAGAATAAATAAGTTTGATATTAAATGTGTTGAGTATACACTAGAAATTAATAGTTGCAGCATATTAAACATTTTTAAAGTTATTTTTTTACTCTGATAGTTATATGAGCAATAAACTAAAATCTATTATATAACGTAATTATTTTTTAAACCTATAAAATATTCTTCTAAATTAAATTTAGGGACTTTGGGTTTGGGGCAAACCTCTTTTAGGTTAGAATCAGGATGGGGAGACTATTCATATTTTGATTATAGATTCCGAAGGTATTGGTGCTCTCGATGAAGATTCCACTCACGATTCAAGAATATTTGCATTAACTATACTTTTAAGCTCCTGCTTTATTTATAATTCTATTGGTTCTATTGATGAAGCTGCTATTTCTAATTTATCTCTCATAGTAAATCTGACAAAGAATATTCACATTAAGAGTGGTTAAGATGATGAAATTGATTTTGAAGATTACTCTCAATATCTTCCTTCATTCTTTTGGGTTGTTAGAGATTTCTCTCTTTAATTGATAGATTAAGAAGGTGAGTCTATCACATCAAAGGTAAATTTGACAGTATTTTATATAAAAAAGAAATAATCACTCATAAAGGAATCAACATATATATTTGTTAAAATAACTTATAAGAGGAATTTAAAATTTTAACATGTATCTTTCAAAATTATCTAATAAATTTATTGTTGATAATGAAAAGGATTATTTAGAAAGAGCTCTCCAACCTTAAAAAGGTTTTTCTGATTAAGTAGAACAAAAGAATAGAATTAGAAGACTCTTGACAACATTTTTCAAAGAAAGAGATTGTGCTACCTTAGTTAGACCTCTTACAAACGAAGAAAATCTCCAAAACTTAGATAAACTTGATTTTGATTAATTAAGACCAGAATTCTTCGAACAAGTTATCAACTTAAGAAAATCAATTCTTGGAAGAATGAAATGCAAAACATTAAAAGGAAGAAACTTGACTGGAGATATGTATTGCGATTTAATCAAGAGTTACGTTATAGCTATTAATAACGGTGCTATTCCCAATGTTGAGAATGCTTGGTCTTACATTTGCAAAAATGAATGCCACAAAGCTCAATAAAGTGCAATAGAGAATTATGATCAAGTAAATAATTTTTTATGCTAACAAATATGAAATGTGATGCTAGGAGAAAACTATATTAGCATTTAAAAATAAAAAAGAATAAGAAATTTTAAATAGCAAACATTCAATTAAAAATGAATTAACATATCTTCAGCAAAATTCTACTTTGACTTTTAATTAAATTCTGTTTAATCATGTTGTTGAAATTACAAATTTTCTTATTCTGTTTAAATAGGTTTTAAGAGAAGTTTTACACAATAAAATTCCATGCTCTTTAGAAGATCTTAAAGTATATCATAAAATGGCAAAGGAGAGTAGTATTGCAATTTTCAGAAAGAAAGCAGTTGGTGAGGTTTCAGATGAATATCTCTATGAAGTTAACAAGAAAATTAAGTAAAAATTTAATATTGTTAGACAAGAGAATGAAAGAGAAAGTATAAGAAATTGCTAAACATTCATTTCTTAAGAATTCTAAAGCATTGAGCGCAAACTGAAGATGAATGAATACAAGAATTATCTTGAATTTGAATAAGACTTGAAATTATTCTACAATTACTTTATGGAAAACGGACCTAAAACTGTTAATCGTTAGAATTTCATTAATGAATTCATTCACAGAGCTACTTCAGATGGTGCTTAATATTTTTTGAAGCAATTCACTCATGAATAGGATATTCAAAAGACTTTAAATCAAGAAGTATAAAAGAAATTGGAATTTGAACTCTAAGAAATTAAACAGCGCCTACATTAAGAAGTCAATAACTTTGAATAAAAGAAATCTTAATTAGAATTTGAAAAAACAGAAATTGAAATGCGTGAATAAGTAAATTAAGAATAATATTGTTTTTTGAGCTTATTAAGTAATTATAACTAACTGAAAAGGTATTAAGAGAAAATTTAGCAATTGTTAAGAATGAAAAAGAAAAACTTGAATATGAGTTGAGGGAATAAGCCACTTCTGAAAAGCAAGAATATGTTAAACTAGTCAATGATCAAAAGCAAAAGATTCTTGTGCAAGAAGAAACAGTTTCTGAACTTGAAAGAAATAGAATTCTTAGCTAATCAGAATTCGAAAAAGAAAAGGCTCTGTTATCTCAAAGAATTCAATTCTATGAAAAGTAGATGGAAGAACTCTCTAAGAAAGACAAAGATTAATCAAATGATATTAAGAGTTTAAAGAAAGATTATAATTCTTAAATTAAAGATATCAGTAACAAGTAGGGCAATCAAAATATATATATTCTAATTTAGATTTAATTATTTAAATTTATTAAATAGATATGAATCCTTAAATAAATCTCTCACTTAGAAGATCAGTGAATTATAAGAAAGAATTTATGAACTCGAAAGTGATATTACTAATCGTCAATAGAAATTTGATAATGAAAAGAGAAAATGGGAGATCAATGAAAATAACTTAACTAGACTTCTTGAAGAATCATAGCTCTCTATCTAAAAATTGTAGAATGAAATCAGAGAATTGAGAAGCTATGAAGAATAACACGCTCAATTCCTTCAAAATGATATGAACAAGAACTAGAATGAATTGTAAGAAAAGATGATCTACTATGAAGAACTTGTCAAAGAAAAGGAAGATACCTTAATTAACTTTAAGAATAACTTCCAAAAGGAAAAGGCTCTTCTCTAACAAAAAATTGAATTCCTACAAGTACAATTCGAAGAATCAAAGCAATAATTAGAAGAAAACAAGAGAGCACATGAAGCTATCATGAAAGTAAATAAAATTTAATATATAATTATACACTTTTCTAATTTAAATTATTTATTTCTAAAAGGCTTTGGAATCTTCCAGTCTTGATACTTCTGGTAAATTTGATAATCGTCAACTTTAAGAATTAAAAGAAAACCACACTAGAGAAATTAAAGCATTAGAAAGTGATTTTGAAAAGGCTAAGAAACGTTACATTCAATAAATTGACTAACTCAATGAAAAGAATAGTGAATTGGAAATGAGAGTAAATAAATTATATTTATATATTTATTGAATTAAATTAATTTATTATTTAATTAATAAGGTAAAATTTGAAGAAGCTGATTTCTAAAAGGATGTTGAATAACTTAAGGATTAAATTTAAGAATTAAAAAATCATAACTAGAGACTTGAAGATAAGAATACTTTGCTTGAAGAAGAAAAGCAAAAGAGCTTCAAGGAAATTGAAGATAGATATATTAGCCGTATTAAACTTCTTGAAGATGAAATAGAAGACGTTAAGCAAAGTGCAATTAGAGATATCCGCGAATCATAACAAAAATCAGAAGAAAGTCTAGCTCAGCTCAAGAATATCTATGAAATTGAAAGAGAAACACTTGAAAGAAGACTTGCTGAAGATAAAGATAAGTGGGATAAGAGATACCAATTATCATGCGAAGAATACTAAGAACAAATGAGAGAAGCTTAACATGGATATGAAGAAGTAATAATTTAACTTGTTTGTGTTAATCAACAAATATTGATTCTTCTTTTTAATTTAATTAGGAAATTGAAAACTTAAAGGATGATTTAAGAGAGCAAGAAGCTCAATATCATAATGTTGTTTAACAATATGAACATGAACTTGCTCTTAAGCAATAAACAATTGAAACTCTTGAAAAATACACCAAAGAAACTAAAGAAAGTCTCATGAATCTTTAAAGCAATAACAATACTACTTTGGAATAATATATTAACAACTTTAATGCTGAAAGAAAAACCTTTATCCAAAAGGTTGAAAACCTTACTTCTGAATTATCTAAGAAGGAAAAGGAGAATATTGCTCTTCAATAAAAGAAAGAAAACTTAGAAGCTAACTTAAAGAAGAGAGAAGCTTAACTTCAACAAATGAAAACTGAAAATTAACAAGAAAGAAATGAAAACAATACCTACATTGAAGAATTAAAGCAAAAGCTTCAACTAGCTTCTGATGAATAAATATCTTAAAAGATTGATTTCTCTAGAGAAATTGCTCTTTCTAATCAAAGAGTAATATTTTATATTCTTTTTACGGTTTATTAATTTATTTTATAATAATAGAATGAATTCTTATCCAAGAAGAATGAGGATTTGACTAGACAAAATGAAACTCTTATTCAACACTATGAAGAAAAGCTTAGTAAATTAAATCTTTTTTTCAATTCTTAATCATTTTAATTAATTATTAATTAAAAAAAATAGAAATTCTTAAACAAGAAATGAACCAAGAACTTAATGAAAAGACAGATAAGTTACAATCTCAAAGAGATCAAATGGAAGAAAAATATGAGAAGGTTAAGAAGACCCTTAAGGAGATTGAAGCTACTTACAATAAATAACTTTCCCAAATTGAAAAGGAAAAGGCCATTTATCAAGAAAAGTTAGCCAATATTGAATCTAAAAAATCTGAACTTGACATGAAATACTAAGCTGAAAACCAAAACTATGTAATGCAAATTCTCCAACTCAAGGAACAATATTCCCTTGAAAAGAAATCTCTCTTAAATGAAGCTGATAAATATAAATCATTCAATCTCTAACTTGAACAAGATAAAAATGAACTCATCACTAACTATGAAAGAGATAAGGCTCTCTGGGAAGGAAAATTCACTTTCTTAGAACAACAAAAAGAATAAGTAAAAAATATTATAGAAAAGTAAATATGTATTAAATTGAGTTTCTTTATAAATTTTAGGCTAAATAAGATTTGGCTGATGCTTTAAAGAAGTTTGAAATGACTTTAATGCACTTGCAAAAGGCAAGAAACAATGAAAAGGATGAACATGAAAACAATTTAAATGAACTCCTTATTTCTATGGAAAAGAAATATCAAAACCAAATTAATGAACTCAATGAAAACAACTAAAGATCTGTATAGGATTATGAAGATAAGGTATTGTTATAATATTTTCATAAATAATATTTAGTAACATTAAATATTAAAAATTATAACAGATTAGAAGACTTAATAAAGAGGTTAAACAACTAAAAGAGAATATGCTAGTAGAAAAGCATGGAAAACTTGGAAACTAAATGCTTAATGAAAAGAAATTGGCTGATTTCATAGAAAGTGAAAAGAAATATCTTCTTGAAATTGAACAATTAAAGAGTGAAAGAGATTAAAAAGTAAGCTTTTAGTAGATAAAATTGATATAAAATTAATATTTTATTCTTAAAATTATAGATAATGGACTATCAAAGACAATTGGACAGTGATAAGGAAAGTCTTAAGTAGAAAATTAGCGAGATTGAATAGAAGTACAAAGAAGTTGAATAGAAGAGAGGTACTTTAATTTTCGAACATGAAAAGGAAAGAGCTAAATGGAGTCTTGACAGAGATCATTTGATTGTATAAAAGAATGAATTATAAGACCATATTGACAAGCTTGAAAAGAAGAAAGAATTATTGTTGAGAGAAAATGAAAAATTACGTAATGAATCTAGAGTAACCCGTAGATCAATTAATTTAGTTGGAAGTGGTATTACTTCTAATACTGCCCTCTCCTCCAGTAAGTCTGGCATTAAGAGATCTGGAACTTCAAATTAATAATAGAGCCCTGTTTCTAATACTTCAATTCTTTCTAAAAAGAATTCAATGATTCAAGAAAACAACTAATTCATGAGTAATTCCAATTTACACCAATAAAAGAACTTGAATGATATTACAAATTTTGCAGGAATAATGCCTTATGACCCTAACCGTCAAATGAATTAAAAGTTAACTATGAACTCTTAAGAAGATGATATGAGTGTTCAATAACAACAATTTTTGCAATATCAATACATGCAAGATTAATAAAAAGCTTAGTAATTGATTTCTAACAACAATATGTATAATAATAACAACATGTCTTCACCTTAAGCACCAATGTTTAATCCGAATAACAACTATGGATAGTAATAAAATATATACCCTCAAACTAACCAACCTTTTTCCATTGAAAGATTTAAGTATTCAAACAACAACGGAAATATATGATTGAATAAGATAAAAATAAATAATCATAAAGCAATTAATTAATTAAATAAATAAATTTCTTCTATAATTAAACTAACCCATACATACATAATTAATTTGATTTTATATAATTCAATATTCATTTTATATTTTATAATTAATAACTGCATATCATAATTTATATTCTCAAATTATCGTTTATCATTTGATTATTCCCATTCTTTTTAATTCATTCTCAAGTTTCTTCATTAATATTTAATCTATCCCATAATTTTATTGCTCTATTTTACAAAAATTAAAAATTATTCTCTGAACCAGTATAATTAAAATTATTATAATTGAAAAATTATCGTTCAATCAGAAAATTATTATTTTATTGGAACATAATAAATACTAAGGTATTAAGGTAAATTTAATAAATTATTGGGCTATTTATGATATCATTTAAAGTTTAATATAGGTAATTTAATTAAATAATTATTTATTCAGAGATATAATTATTAAAATAAAAGTACAAATTAATAGAATTTTGATAAATATTTTTTCAGTTTTTATTAGAAATGATGTAATATGATAGAAAACTATCAAAATAAGAAATAGATTTAATAATTAATGAGATAATAATTAAAATGTAATTCCGTTATATGTTCTAATAAATTAATAAATATTAGAGACCTAACTGTAAATATTGTTTGTTTGATTAATTCTAAAAATATTTGTAACTATCTATAAATTACTTTTTTATTATTTTTAAATAAATCTATTTCATCAAATATCTAAAATATTGATGATTTTTTTTTTCTTCAATAAATAGAAGTGTTCTTAAATTATAATATAGAATTTAAGAATAATTCCGTTTTTCTATTAATTCAAAGCTAACTAATTCTTATTGTGGATATTTAAATAATATAGAATACTAGAAAATAAAGAAAAGTTGTATAAGACTAATGAATGTTTTTTTTATTGAAGTATGCGCGTCTATTGTATAGATCAGGTAGATCAGACTAAGAGATATGCATTTGAGAATAATCTAAATTATTATTGATTGCTTCCGCCTGGATATTTATTATATGAATGCATTAGTTTTCATTAGAAGCAGAATTTATTATCGTTTCTATATTCATAACACGAGTTAAAAAGTTATTTTTGAAAATTATTCCAAAAATTTTTATAATTGTAATATAATCATAAAAATCGAAGTTAAAAAAATATTTGAAAAAATAAAAAATTATCAATAAACAAAATGGATACCCAAACTATTAGATTAAAAAGCAAGGACGGAGTCATAGTTGAATTTGATCCCAAGTTCGCCTAATTAAGTACTTACGTTAAGAATATCCCAAATCAAGATGATGTTATTCCTACTGAAAATTTGACTACTGAATCTTTAAATTTCATTAAGAAATTTATGGAATCTCATGATTACGATGAAAAGAGTATGAGTTTCACCTTCCCCTTCTAATCAGATATTTTAAAGGACCATATTGATGAAAAGTCTTATGAACTCTTCAAGGATTACAACACTAGTGATATCAAGGAAAATGCTAGAAGATTAGCTCCTCTTTTGGATGCTGGTTTCTTCTTAGATATCAAGTTATTCAGAAAGATTTGTAATGTTACCCTCCAAGTTCCCCTCTATTGTGGTACCACCGAAGAATAAATTAAGACCTTCAAGGAAAAGTGGGGTATCACTGAAGAAGATCTCTCTCCTGAAAACCAAAGAAAGATTATGGATGAAAACAAGCCCGTCTTTGATGCCATTAAAAAGAGATATCAAGCTCAACTTGATGAATTACAAAAGAAGGCTGAAGAAGCTAAGGAAAACTGATAAAATATATAAATTTAATTACAAAATGTATTCTATTTTTTATTAATTTTTATTAATCTCGTATCATATACCATTTTATTGCACAAAGCAAATCATCACATCTTCTTATTCTCTATTACCTAACTGAATCCTAACAATATCCTTAAAGCAACAGCCATTTTGACATTAATTTTCTAAAAAATTTAAAAAGAATAAAGAAGATATTATCTTCAAAAATAAAGAAAATAAATTTATTTCCAATTAAATAACATATATTTTAAGTGAAACATATTTGAGAAATGCTAAATAAAATCAATTTACATTATTATCTATTCAATTTGATAAAAATGGTTTAAAATATCTTTTTGAGACTCTATTTAAAAGCTTTCTGATTTTGATTATTTTTTTTCAGCGACCAAATAAATAAATAAAAGGACTTTGACTGAAATATAGTTAATTGGTTTAAATAGACAAAGGAATATTTTTATTTTCATTTTAATTAAAAGAATTTAGATCTATATTTTTTTTAATTTAAATAGAAATTAATATCAGAAGTAAAATAATTAAAAAGCATTTTTAAATTCTGCCAAATTTATCAACAAATCTGATTTAAATGTAAAGAATGTTTGCTATAAAAATAAAAAATAAATTAAAGTAAAAGATGTATTAATTATATTAAGATAATTCTTATTAAAAGCTTTTAGTATTTTGATATAAATTCATTTTACCTATTAAAATGTACTATCTATCTTTTTTTAAATAATTAATTTCTTTATTTTTTAATTTAATTTACTTTTCTCTTCAGTTAATCATTTTTTAATCATAAGGTTTAAGTCGGCAGTTATTTAGCCCTTACATATTAATTTTGATAGATTTTAAGCAAAATAGGCTGAAAATTTTTATTTATTCTTAAATATTCAAATTATTTATTAATGGGGGTTGGGGTTGGGGTTGGGGTTGGGGTTGGGGTTGGGGTTGGGGTTGGGGTTGGGGTTGGGGTTGG
>JH651303.1:0-141784 GCA_000260095.1 Tetrahymena borealis
CCCAACCCCAACCCCAACCCCAACCCCAACCCCAACCCCAACCCCAACCCCAACCCCAACCCCAACCCCAATGTATTGCTATTCCTAAATACATTTAGATGAGAGTAAATTAGTATTTTTTAAATTATTAATGAGTGATATATAGGATTAATTATAATTATTAATATATTATATTATATTTAGTTATATTTTTAGTAATTTAAAATATTCAAAGTAAAAAATAAATTAGTTTAGATCTTATGTTAATTATATACAATAAACTTTATTTGAAATTTTTTTTATATTTTATAAGAAATCAAGTGCCTTACTTTTATAAGTAAGTCTTAATTATAATAATATTTTTCTACTTTTAAAAATCTTTTACATCAATTTCATTTTAATCAATAAATTTTTTGATAATATATTATCATATCATAAACTACATTTATAATATTCAAATATATATGAATAACTTCAAATCAAATATCTTTTATAATATTAATTAATTTCAGATATATTAAGGATTTAATGTGAGAGAAATATAACCTATTTTTATTTCTGACCTAGTGGGTTCAACCTTACCATATCCAATATATATATTTTTCTTATTCCCATGTTTTATATTATAAATTCATTATATTGCATTAGCTAGAAAATTTCAATTTTGAACCTAATTTATCAATGACAATACATTTTCTTTTATTAATTTTATCAAATATTGAACATTTTATTTCTAATTTGTTAGGAATACAATAGTGTAGAAAAATATTCTATAATAAAAAATGTTAGAAGATTAATTTAAAAATGTAAATACCTTATTATACAAATAATATTAAAAAAATTTATTTTTTATCAATAAAAAGTTGATTTAACAAAATATTTAGGCAAATAAATTGACACTTAAATATAGGTAAATATTTGTCATACATTTTTATTGATTTCAAACATTTTTTTAAATATAAAAGCTAATAAAATATTGGAGATAAAGGTGCTTGTGATTTAGGGTCTGCTTTAGAAAATTGCTCATAACTTACTACATTAACTCTTCGTTTATAGTAAAATTTTATATTATTTTATTTTCTTCCACTTTCAACATATTTTATTTTTTTACTTAACTCTTTAAATATAATAGTGAAAATAACATTGGAGAATAAGGTGCTTGTGGTTTAGGGTCTAATTTAGGAAATTGCTCATAACTTACTACATTAACTCTTGATTTATAGTAAAATTTTTTATTTTTTTATTTTCTTCCACTTTTCAGCACAAATTTATTCTCTCTCCTATTTTATTTTTTTACTTAACTTTATAAATAATAGGAAGAATAGCATTGAAAATCAAGGGACTTGTGATTTAGGGTCTGCTTTAGGTAATTGTTCATAACTTACTACATTAACTCTTTAATTAGGGTAAAATTTTATATTTTTTTATTTTCTTCCACTTTTCAACACAAATTTATTCTCTTTCCTATGTTATTTTTTTATTTAACTCTTAAAATATAATAGGAAAAATAGTATTGGAGATCAAGGGGCTTGTGGTTTAGGGTCTGCTTTAGGGAATTGTTCATAACTTACTACATTAACTCTTTAATTAGGGTAAAATTTTATATTTTTTTATTTTCTTACACTTTTCAACATAAATTTATTCTCTCTCCTATTTTATTTTTTTACTTAACTCTTTAAATATAAAAGCTATAATAAAATTGGAGATCAAGGTGCTTGTGGTTTAGCATCTACTTTAGGAAATTGCTCATAACTTACTACATTAACTCTTGATTTATAGTAAAATTTTATCTTTTTTTATTTTCTTTCACTTTTCAACACAAATTTATTCTCTTTCCTATATTATTTTTTAATTTAACTCTTTAAATATAATAGGAGAAATAGTATTGAAGATCAAGGGGCTTGTGGTTTAGGGTCTACTTTAGGTAATTGCTCATAACTTACTACATTAACTCTTGAATTAAGGTAGAATTTTATATTTTTTTATTTTCTTCCACTTTTCAACACAAAGTTATTCTCTCTACTATTTTATTTTTTACTTAACTCTTTAAATATAAAAGCTATAATAAAATTGGAGATCAAGGTGCTTGTGGTTTAGGTTCTACTTTAGGAAATTGTTCAAAACTTACTACATTAACTCTTTAGTTAATGTAAAATTTGATATTATTTTATTTTCTTCCACTTTTCAATACAAATTTATTCTCTTTCCTATGTTATTTTTTAATTTAACTCTTTAAATATAATAGGAGAAATAGTATTCAAGATCAAGGGGCTTAAGGTTTAGGGTCTTCTTTAGGTAATTGCTCATAAATTACTACTTTAACTCTTTAATTAGGGTAAAATTTTATATTATTTTATTTTCTTCCACTTTTCAACACAAATTTATTCTCTTTCCTATGTTATTTTTTTATTTAACTCTTTAAATATTATAGGAGTAATAGCATTGGAGAACAAGGGGCTTGCGGTTTAGGGTCTGCTTTAGGAAATTGTTCAAAACTTACTACATTAGCTCTTTAATTAGGGTAAAATTTTATATTATTTTATTTTCTTGCACTTTTCAACACAAATTTATTCTCTCTCCTATTTTATTTTTTACTTAACCCATTAAATATAATAGTGAAAATAACATTGGAGATCAAGGTGCTTGTAGTTTAGGGTCTGCTTTAGGAAATTTTTCATAAGGAAAATTTTTTGTTGAAATTATAGACTTTAATATTATTCTGTTCAAAGAGATCTAATAAATAATAGCTAACAAATAAACTCAAACTATGATGTAATTGTATAAGAAAAATAAACAATAAATAGAATAAATTTAGATATGAGTATAACTAAGTATGGATAAGATCATATTGATTACCATTATTTTTTTTATTTGTTTCTTAAAATATTTATCTATTAAAGTTATAGAAAAAATCATATAAAAATAAATTTATTAAGACATTTACTAAAGTATTTTAGATAAAATTGCAAATAAATAATATGTATAACAATTAATTATTTTAATATATTTGTGTGTTAAACTCATAATATTTATAATTACTAAATGATTAAATTATTTTTAATTTTAGTGAATTATCAATAAAACCAATACCTTACCTATTAATAAGATTGAACTATATTGAGCAAAGACTAATGTCAAATTAGTTTTTTTTAAGAAAAAAATCCTTTTTTCTTTTAGGTGAGTAGAAAGAATACTAACAGAAGCATAAGTGGGACTTCCCAAAATAGTCCCATAGTTGTACCGAGAGTAGCTTTAGAATCTACTCCTCTGCTTGTTATAGCTGTTGCAAGAGCTACCTCAAAATTACTAGAGGAAGCAATTATTATAGAAGTAGCAGCACTTTTATAGTCAAGTTTAATAACCTTGGCAATAAAGAAGTTAATTCCTAAGAGAATAGGGTATTGAGCAAATAAAACAGCTGTCATCAAGAGTAAATCTTTTGGATAATTAATAATGAGATCTCCATTCATCCAGAAAAGTATAATTAGAGTCAATAAAAGAGAAATCATAGATAATTTAGATAGAATTGGTCTAAATGTGTTAACCAACCACTCTTCTTTATTAAACTTTGAAATAAGTGCTCTTGTAATCACTCCAGCAATAATTGGAGTTCCTATAAAAACGAAAGAACTTACAAGTAACTCTGTCCATCCTACTTCAAAATTACTAATGCCAGTAAATAGTCTAACAACAGGCGCATATAAAACAATAAGCATTAATACATTTACACTAGTGTTTATAAAATTTTGTTCTTGATCAGCTTTTGCTAACTTACCCCAGACTAAAACCATTGCAGTACATGGACTTGAGCCAAGTAAAATGCCTGCAAAAATAAGATCAGGTTCTCCTTTGAGAATTAAATTTGAAAAGCCCCAAGCAAGAACAGGTGCTATAATCCAATTTCCAAATAAAGCTGAGAGAATAGGTTTAGGGTGCTTCATCACTTGTAAAATCTTCTTTAAATCTAAATTGAGTAGGGCAGGATACATCATTAAGAATAAGCAAACTCCAATAGGTATAGACACATTTTCTACTTTCCAACTTTCAATTTCTTTTGAAGCTTCATCAGCCCATTAAGATAAACCAATACCAATACCCATACATATCAGGACCCATAAAGCTAAATATTTTTCAAAGAAGCTCAATCCTTCCTCAATTTCTTCATCATCACCAGTATTCTCATGAACAAGCACACAAATCTTACTTTCCTTCTATTTCTATGATTCTTCATCGAATTAAGATTCTTGAAGCTGATGAGGTTACTTTTAGATTGGTTAATCTCTTTGTTCTTTTTAAAACTTTTAAGATTCCAAATTTTCTTATTATTTGTTATGCTCCTTTAATTCAATCATTTTTGTTTGTAGCTGTTTAATAGATTTTGATAATTTTATTTTTATTATAAATAATTATAAAACTTATTTAAAGATTATAGTAGCCAAAGAAATTTTCCAGAAATAAAAATTTCATCGTCATAAATGGATTAGTCGTTTTCATTATTACCAAAGCAAAATATTTAAATACAATCGAATAATCAAAGAATAGTTTTGTTTTTATCGATTAATTAAAAATCTTTTACTATATTTCATTTCAAGTAAAAAAAACTTTAGTTTATTTAAGTTAGCTTCAAAAGATGCATCACTATTGAAATGAGTAATATTTTAATTAAGTAAAGTTATTTTGGATTACATTTCTCAAAATTCTAGAAGAATTAAAGAATAATGTAATTAATATAAATCAATCAATTAATTAATAATTTTTATATTCTTTCCAAATATTTGGTTTATTTTTGCATTAAATAAATAGAAATTGTGTATTTTATTTAATTTACTAATGATTGCATTACCAATTAAATCATATTTATAGTGTATCTATTTATGAATATCTATTTTCTTAAAATTTCGAGATAATTTAAAGTAGAAATATAGATATAATCTTTAATTTTCCAAATCTTTGTTTTATTTTTTAATCAAATTAATAATAATCTTATTTTCATATATAAAAATAAAAGAAAATTATTAAATAATTTATCATAACATAGCCTTAATGAAGATATTTTTCGTTTATAAAATTTTATTAGAAAAAACCAAAATCTGCTTTGTATATGGGATAATTGATCAATTACAAATTTGATTGCATTGCAATTTTTTTCTTTTCAAAAAGATTTAAACAAAAACAAAATTTATAAAAAATAAATGAGGAAATAAATATAAAATAAAATAAAAAAACATCATGAACACTCATATTGTGTGCGACGAGACCACTATTTTTATCAAGTAATTTGAAATACCTATGACTTCAAATATTTCTTATTATATTGAATCAGGTGGAGTAGCAGCTGTTGTAGATCCCTTTAGAGACATCTCAGTTTATACGGAGATCCTATAAGAACGATCCTCCAAACTAGCTTTAATTCTTCTAACAAGGATAGCTTCAGATTATATTCAAGGCCACTTTGAGCTATCGAAGAAAACAAATGCTTAAGTAGTAGTGGGGTGTTCTGGATAAAATTAATTGGATGTTAAGATTGCTGAAGATGGTGAAGAAATTGGATTAGGGTACTCTAAAGTGAGGATTTTACTTACCCCTGGAGTATCATAGGAATCATGTTGCTATGTCTTAGAGGAAATATAGGACTCAGGAAATATTCAGAAATACTTATTTAGTGGAGATACCTTGCTATTGGGAGATTATTGCACCCCCGACACAACGATCTTCATATCATAAGAATAGATTGAAGAGAATTCAGCTATCCTTTATGAATCTTTACATTAAAAAATTATATTACTTAATGAGAATATTATTGTGCTCCCAAGCCATGGGTTTGGTTTTAGAATGGCTAAATATACCATAAAAGGAAATAAAGATTTACTAAAAAATTAGAAATTAATAAATCTTGGTCTATGCTTAACAGAGAAAAGTAGGTTTATAGAACATACTTTGAATAAAGTAGTTTAACATCCATTTTCATATAGATACATCTTAGAATGTAATTCAACTAAAAATTTTTTACAACTATAAGAAAATTTCAAGGAAACTATATCGCTCCTTAAACCTATTGAAATGTTATAATATTAGAAAAAAGGTACAGTGATAATTGATACAAGAGTTCCTCAAGAGTTTTAAAACAGTTTTATTGATGGTTCAATAAATATCTCTCTCTCAACAAAACTTGAATTATGGATAGGAATACTCTATGAGCCTAATAAATATAATTTTATTGTGATAGCAGAAGATAATCAAAATGATGAAGTCCTTAAACGTTTCTCCAGAATAGGATATGATAAATTTATTGTTGGAATTTTATAAGGTGGATTCAGTAACTATGTTCAGAGTGGCTTTTTAACAACCAAAATTGAGTAGATTGATCCTTTAGAGTTTAAGGAAAACTTATTTCCTTATAAACCGCAGATTATGGATGTTAGAGATGAGAGGGAGTATAATAGTGGATATATTGAATTTTCTAACAACATTCCTATAAGCAGAATTCCTGATATATTTAAGGATATTAATAGAATTTTCGATAAAACTAAACCTATTTATGTGTTTTGTAATGGAGGTGGAAGAGCTGCTATTGGATGTTCAATTTTAAGAGCACATGGGTTTTAGTATGTGTTTAATATAAGAGGAGGCATGAGTAAGTTAAAAGAAGTCAATACTACTATACTAACAAATCAATGATTCTAAAAAAAATTCAAGAAAAAAGAATTGAAGGAAATAAGTAATTTAAAAGCTATCAAATAGAAATTTATTGATTATTAGGTATTTAATTATTTATATTTAATTTATAATTTTGTTTTTTATTATTAATGTTGTATTTCTAATTTATTCATTGCAACCTTTTCATTCTTCAATATATCCTTATCAGAAGAGTGTGGGATTATACTCAATTTAATTCAATTTTTCAAAAATTATTGTGTGAATAGATTCGCTTTTTGTTTATTTTCACTAATTTCAAACTGCAAAACATTTTCTAATCTTTTAGTTTATCGAAAAAATTTTAATTGATATTTACATCTTTTCTTTATTAGTATTTTATGAATTCTCTAGTAAATTTTTTATTTATTATTATAATTCTATTTAAGTATTTATTTAAATTCTCCCAACATTTTTATTATCCCAATAGTTTATATTCTAACTTTTTATTTTCTAAATTCCTTTATTTAATTTAAAATAACTCAAAATCCTACATAAAAGAAATGATAAATCTAAATTGCATAGATTTTTCCTCTTAATTATTCAAGTTGATTGAAATATTTAATTCATTTTTTTGGAGACTAAGGTAATTAAAATCATATCAAATTCTAAAAGAAGCAGCTTTAAATAAAACAATTTCAAAAAATTACTATATTTAATATTAATAAATTTTTAATCAGTCAGCTTGTATCTTTCTTCTTGTGATTTTTATAGATGTGATGTTTATTACCCATTTTAGATTATTTATATAGGCTATTGCAGATAACCCCATTATGTCTTTATAATTTATTTCCTATATTATTTTTCTTGCTTTCATGTACTATTCTTTCTCTTATCTAAGTTTATTAATAATTTTTTGAATACTTTCTTATTTTTGGCATCTTATATATTTAAATATTTTTAATGGATTTGTTAGGTTTAGATATCTAGGTATTATTTAGTTATTTTTTCTTTTCATCCATATCTTTTTTATAGTAGACTAATTCTTCTAACTATGTTTTTAAATGGTCAATTTTTTATGTATTTTTATCAATAATGATAGATTTGATTCTATTTTTCATACACATGCAGAGCACTAAAAACCCCTCTGAAGAGAGGTACTAAATAAAATTGATCTAGTGATATTACATATCCTTTGATTTATGAATTACTAGCTAATTATCCAATTAAACTAATTAAATTCTGAAGAGCAAGTAAAAAGAAATAATAACAAGGAGGTGATAATAGAAGAACAAAGAAAAGATAAATATTAGAAAACTTTACTTATCATATGGAGGAACTATCAAGGAATTAACACGAAATCACAAATTTTATTTAAATTTTATTATTTAAATCACTAACTTTTGGAACTATCTTTATTAAGAATGGGAGTTGAAAAATCAGAGTATTCTGCATCTGATTAATGAGAAATGGAAAGTTTTTGCAGTATAGGAGTTGAGAATAGTAGTATACTTATGTAGTATTATTGAAGTATGGGAAAGACAGAATTAACTTAACTATTAATTTTAGGCGATACAAGCAAGTTTCAAGTTTTTTAGTCAATTACTATTATTTATATCTATGGTTTCAAGAGGCTCTTGGATTGATTATAAATCGAAAATAAGGAAGTTAATAGAGAATATAAACTCTATCGTCTTGGATAGATACTTATAAAATTTTCTATATTAATCTCAGTTTTAGAATAAAGTATTATTTAACATATTTTTAGCACTAAGAAGTTATGATGTGGGAAATGAAATAATTATTAAGATTGTAGGGTAATTATTAAAAATATTCATTATATTGTAGGGTTCCTAGTGAAGAATAAATAAAATAGTTTCTTTTTGTTTATTTTTCTTGGTAATAAAGGTGGGCAGATTAATTTAATGTTTTTATTGCTTTATTAGTGGGTAAATGATGTTTATGCTTACTTTAATAGATTAAGGAATCATAATTAGGTAAAGATTATTTGGTAAGAGCAAGTTAGACATTTGAAAAATAAATATGATAATCACATTTAAAACTTTAACATTGATAAATCTTATAAGTACCTTTAAAATTTTAATTATGACTATTAAGTGGATTAATATGTTAATAGATTCTTATATTTGATTAGAAAGATCTTTAGGATGATAGTTTCTCAAGGGAGTGTAATCTGGTTTAGATATAGCCATTCTGGTATTAAAATTCTCTTGATTTGAGACAATACCAGAATGGCTAAATAAGAAAAATTAAATAAATGAATACATTTTTAATTTTTTTTATTTTAGAAATATTAATTTATAAAATTATTCATTTTAAATATTGATAAAATAATTAAATATGTCTACATACATAATATTTGAAAAAATCAAAATTATTTATTGCATTTTAAAAATAATTTATCAAAATTTATAATTTAGAATCTTGTCATTTAATAGAATTTATAAATTTTTGAATTTTAAATTCTGCAATCTCTGAATTATGATTAAGAATTACAAAAATAAAAAAATAGAACTAATTATCATGAATATCTTTGATTAGATTAAAATATCTGAAAAAATAAAAAGAAAAAACTAAATAAAATAAATCTATTATAAATCAATAATTATCATTTATATATTAAGTATTATTTAGATGAATCATAAATACAATCTTATACAAATAAACAAGAGTTAATATTTCATTTTTTTGTAGTTTAATGTTTCAAACTCTCATTAAAAATATATTCTTATGACTCTTGGCTCTAGATTGTAATAATATTTTTAGATTGACTATGAGTTTTATAAATATATGGATTCATTATATTATGATTTTCTTCTAACCAATCTTTTTATAGATTAAATATAAATTTAATAAAAACTTTAACAAAAAAACTTAAGAATTACTCATTTCATCTTCCTCTTTTTTCAATAATTAGAATCTTGATAATAAAGATTACCTATTTGATCTGCCACTACCTAAAATGAAGAGAAATTAGAAAATAAATATTAGATAATATAATAAATTATACTTTTGTATGAATCAATCTATTTTAAATTAGGTTAAGATGTTTAAATCTACTTAATTAGATCAGAATGCGAAGAAATCAGTGATTTTTTTTGTAAATCATATATTAAATTTTGACTTCCACTCTCAATAATCTCATCCTCATTTTACAGACTTTTGTTAAGTTGTTTACTTTATTTTCTCATATTTACATACTTTTTAAACTATCTTTAAATTAAACTCCATCTTCTTAGAATTTAAAATTAATGAGAGCTTTATACTACGATAATATTTGATAGAAACTTAGGAAGTATAACTTTAATTTTCAATAATATAAGATGAAATAAATTCCTCTATTAGGGACTGGAAGGTATTTCTCTAATTAATACCCTAATTAATATGATAATGATAAAATAAAAGTTAAACAGCAGGATAATAAAGAGCGCCATAGATTTTCCGAATGCGTCAATAGTTAAATGCGCCACTAAAGAAAGTACGATTGAAACAAATTAAAGTACAGTTGCATTAAAATCTAAGTTATTCAATTTAATATTGCTATATGGTTTATTTTTTAATGTCATAATAGCATAAATAAATAGTATTAAAAGAGAAAGGAATGCTTTATTACCCATATTATCAAAAAATGTGCACAAATAAATTAGAGATTTCTAAGATGTTTTAACGATTTCCCAATAATACTTTTCTTTTCTATATTCATAAAAGAATATTCCATATATCTTTATATTTCTTATCTTTTAAAGAGATTCCCTTTACTTTGATAGAACAGCTAGGAAATAAATAGGCATAAATAAATAAAGTAAAGCAAGAGAAGGTAATAAAACATAGAAAATGACTTATTTGTGGTCCTCTCCAAAACATAAGAATTATTTATCTGTTAAAACATAAGAATTATCTTCAATTTATTTACAACTTAATTGTTGAACAAAATAATTGATCATTCCTGGAGAGAAAAATAGCCATAAGAAAATAAAAGAAGCTTTAATGTCATAAGCTACCATTCTTAAAGTATCAGTTCCTTTACATAAAAATACCCCAATACCAAAAATTGCTAGAAATACTACAGGTATAATAATTCTTAGAATAGCTCTTCTTGTTAAAATATTCCCTATTTATAATCCATCCATAAGAATACAGTCCAAAGACATCCTATTAATAATAAGAATCATTTCATTTTTCATTATTATGTTTATATTAAATTATATAAAAATAAATAAAATCTTAATTAATAAATTTTGAAAAAGGTTTACCATGATTGAGAAGAAGGATCTCCAAAAATATTAAAAATGAATTGAATTTATTAAGAGTAATTAGTAAACTAGAAAATGATTGTTATAATTTAAATGTAGTTCATCAATATTTTAGAAGCCACAGTATTTTAGTCTGATTCTGAAGATTTTCCAATGCAAAGCATGTTCATTTATTTTATATAAATTAATAGACATTTTTAAGTTGTAAATCTTTGAATTTTCCTAAAAGATATAACCAGATAACAAAAAATCAAAACAAATAGAGCGAAAGAAATTGCATAGTTAAAGCTAATTTCACTGCATTTAGTGCATGAATAGTTATTATTTTATGAGTATCTTTCTCCCCAAAAATTTCCTATGATATCGCAACTTTCACATAAAGGCCCTATATGTCCATGAAGACATATCGATTTTTAGAATAATTCTAAAAAAAAAAGAAGTATTTATTATTGTCATTTTTATATTTAAATTAATTTACCCTAATTCATTTATAAAGATATAGAGTACTTATCACTGTTAGTGGCCTAAATACAATTTTGAGTATTTGAGCATTCAATTACTTATTCCGAAGTAGGAGATAGCCTCCAATATCCATCTTGAAGAAGGATTAAATCTTTCTCGCATTAAGTAGCACCTGTTGGGCAATGATTGCAAGAATCAGTTTAATTGTTTGTGAAACTTTATTTAAAAGAATAAGTACCTGTATGTAATTAAATAAGTTATTTTAAAAGTATTTTATTTGATAATATTATACCTTTTGGACACTAATAGCAAGAGATAAGATTAAATACTTGTTTAGGAATTTCTCCTGCTCTACAAGGCAAAAATTACAATTCTAAATTAGATTAGATTAAACCTATAGAAAAAGTATTAGATTTTTAATCATAAATAGGAACAGATTTGGACAGTTAGATATTTAAATATTGAGTAGTTTAAGGGTTAGATGTTATTTGAGGTTAAAAGGAAAGATAATCCTTTCCTATTTCTACACTACCTTATATATGCAAAGCCTCTGTGTTTAATTTTTAAATGATTATATTATAACTCTAAAATTCTTCTTAAATTTATAAATGGATTATCTTACTGTTCTAACTATTGGGGTATTTTATTATTTCTTTGTTTTCATCTACTAAATTAAACAGAATTGATTCATTTAAAGTTTAACCTGAGACTAGGTGAGTAAGCATCTAAGTATAATCTTTTTAAAATTAGAATTCCTATGGGTATGATGTTATATCTTAACCAAAGAGAAGTGCTATGTTTTATTAAATTTATGATGCTTCTATACTTAGCAATCTCGGTTTAGATTAATCTTTTATGTATACTAATTATGATTTTTAGCCTTAATATCTTATCCCACCACCGATCACAGCATAATTTTAAGTAATTATACACCTACTTATTGTGACTTAGCTTTATAAAATATAAATTGCACCACCGCATCCTTTAGCAACTTTATTAGAAATGAATGAGGTATCAATTATCAATATGTTACTAGAATTCTCAAAAGAAAATGTACCTTAGAATGATTCATGCAATTCATTATTTTAAATTTGACAAAGGTTTATCAAAACCTACAAGTGATTTTTGATAAAGGTAATTTATCCATTAATTGACTAGTTCATTAGAAATTATGAGTCTACGATTTTAATACTTTAATTTTATACTTCTACTGTATCATGCTAGAAAATATCAATTTTTAATAAGGTATATCCACTTTAGTTTTTATTTAACTTTGAATTAGTTAGCATTAGAGTATTAGTAAAAAGAGTTATCCCATCAGAGGACATTTAATTATTTATTAGATCAATTTGATTAATATTAATTTATATTGAAGATATTTAAATTATAGGTAATTTCTACTCTATAAATTGGTTATTTTGGATTATAAATTGCTTAAGAAAAACTTAAGAAGTAATTTAAATAACGTTTTCGCTTAATTATTCTTAAATGAGTAGTAAATAAGGAGCCGAACAATTTTCTATTAATATATTTTCTAATTGAGAAATCAAAACTCCTTTCATTTAAATAATGTATTAATCACCAGAAAACTGAGCTTAATTAATCATTAAATTTGTTAATTATAGAGAATTAATATTTGATAAAATTAAGAGGGATCCAGTAGATTAAAAAGATGAAATTGATACATCATTAATTATTATATGTTTGATATCAGAAAAGCTAAAGCAATTAAATAGATTTAAATTAGTATTTATAATCTAAACATTAGATATTTTTAATGTTTAAATATTTTCAAAAGAAAAGAGATTCTTTACAGGAGATTATTTATTTATATCTATACTATTCAAGATAAGATTACTAATTTCAACAGTTTGTACATTTTTTATTTAAATAAGAGAGTTAATTAAAGTGTTGCTAGGTTGTGTTGTATGTTATTAAACTATAAAAATTATATTATTTAATGTTAGTTCATTTAAGTTTTATATTAAGTATGTCATCTTCTAATCTAAATCGATCACTGAATCTTTTATCCTAAAGATTTTCATCTATTAACTATAATTAATGTCTATTGTCATCGGAAGCTAAAGTAATTAATTAGGTGAGCTCACTTTAGGAAGTGATAACATCATATTTAATAACTCTACATTCTACATTGAAGAAGCAAATATGTCATTATAATTACTAAAATCTTTGTTAAGAAGATATACCGTAGATTTAGATGAATCAGAATATAATCTAAGCACAAATGGTTTGGATTAAAGTGTAGAAAACATTTCTTATCTAAAATAGAAATTTGTAAATGGCATGAAATATAACTCAATAATCTTTGGATCTGCATAACCTTTCTTTGTAAATTACTAATCTATAAGCTACATTTCTTTGTCATAACTTCTCAGAGATAAATCTTGAATATAGTTTGGAATTGTTTTTATGCACTATAATTTTTGAGAAGAGCTAGATGCTTATTATAAAGAAAGAGTCAGAGTATACTATATAAGGCTGATATCATTTTAAGAGCTGACAATCAATGAGAGTAAATATTAATTAGACTATTGTAATGGTTCTAATTTTGAATATCCTATTAAGGGTTTAACTACTTAGATAGACTACAATAGAGAGTAGTTATTTTTAGAGAATTCATAAACATCAATTGATGTGTTTGAAGTCAAAAGAAGGACGGATTCGAATATTACATGAATATTTTAAATGCTAGTAATTTAAGATGATCTAATTATAACATAAAGAGAAAAATCCGTTAATGAGTAAATATTCACTTATCCAAAAGTCTTTAATACCAAAAATTGTGAATTTTATTAAGTAATCACAGATTATTCGAATTTATAATTATAATACAAAGGAATAGAGTTTATGGAAGTAAGGTCTCTTTGTTATTAAGCAGGTAATTGGATTTAATATGTCGTAGCTAGTAATTGGTAATTTTTATCTAGAGGGATTAAAACAAAATCAAACTGGTCTTCTAATTCTATTAACAAGTAAGATTGTCCTAAAATGAGTTATTTTATATTAGAATTCATTTGATTTTTTTTTATTGAATTATCATTAATATTCCAATTAAAGATGATATTATTACTATAAAAGAAAATTGAAGTATTTTAGCTAATAATATTCATCTTTTTACTAAAGGTCAAGAGTTTTTGATCCATTGATGAGTCTAGTAAATTCACTTAAGTCACTTTAAATTATGATACATTTTGCATATTGATTTATATCACATAATTTCCTTGCTAACTAAAACAATAAATTACTTAACTGAGAATATCACATTAGTTTATTACTGAACTAAAGTCTGAAGATTCTATAGAACTCATTATACTTTCATTATCCAATCTCTAAATGTATATCTTAGAAGAAGATGAAGATTAAAGTATTATGATTGGAAAATTAGGTTATTCTTCTAGCAAGGTATAATAAGAGTAATTATTAGAAGAAAAGAAAAATGATTTGATCTTGATAAGGTCTGCTTAAGTAATTTAATATAGAATATACCTCAGAATATGGTGTTAAACAATTAGGAATTACACTGATTTATAGACTTGAATAACTCTTGAATTAAATTTAATGTAATTATTGATTAAATTAACTTTTAAACTCTCACTTCCTTTTTAAGTAAATTAAACTTGAGATTCCTATATTTAATCAATCTATTTAAATAGACTTACATATGAATTTTATAGAGATATTTTATAGAATGATAAGTTATTATACAAAAACTACCTTGTATATATAATTATGTCCTAAGGTGAAGAAGATTCAGGAATTACAATTGATTCTATCATGTCTTCATTATTTGGAATATTGCTAAAGTTTTATGAATCGTAGAAAACTAATGAAGAATAATCATATACTATAAGATTTTCTTGAGTAACACAAGTTAGGATATTGCTTATTTTATCTAAGTTTAGGGATAAAATAGTTCCATTAGAAGAATTTTAACTTAAATTATCTTAAAAGTTAATATAGTGGATTATTTGATTAGCTGATATCCTGATGAAGAAGATTTAATCATTAAAACTGACAATTAATATATCCTTTTAGAAATCTTCAATTAGCATAAACAAAGTTTACTAATTATATTAGGAGAATTATAAAGAATAAAGAGAAATATCTATTGATCTCACTTGTGTTTCAGGTGTAGTAAACTCATCTCCTAGATACATTACTTAAATTAACAACTTTGAATTTGGGGCTATTATAGCATTTATAGGATAACTTAAATACATAACTTAGTTCACATCAATTTACTTTTAATTAATAAATTAAATAAATGCTTAATATATTAATAATAAATTTTTATTAAAAAATAATTTAGCATCCTTTCATACTTTCTCCTATCTCATTTGGCTTATTTAAAAAGATAAAATAAAAATAAGAGCTTACATCTAAAAAGGAAATAGTTTTGATTAGCTAAAATGAAGAAGAGTATATCTTGCATTAGAGGAAATCTTAATTACAAAAAATAACTCTTTAATTGTGGCTATCATAGAATTACTTAACAAAAGTAAGTGTACTAAATATTACTGCAAACGTTTTAAATTTCCCGAAAGTGGGTGCATTATAGACAACTGCTATACAAGGGTTAGTCACTAAAAAAAATACATTTAGATCATCAATGTGATATAAACCTACCATCCATGTATTAGATATATCAGTATTTTTAAGATACCAATTGGTAATTTTTTAACTATAAGAAAAGCTAGTAATCATCTTTGATTACTTAAGTAGAATGTTTTTATTTTTTCTATCAAGTGAAAAAGTACATTTTAAACTAGAATTGTAATTTGGGTCTAAAGGCATAGCATATATTAACTAGCCATTAGATAATTGGAAAACATACCATTAACAATTAAAATTTGATATTAACAATATATCTTCTTTTTCATCTATGAATGCTTATGATATTGGGGAAGGGATGTCATCTCTCATAAATTTTAGTGATCCATTACTATAAACAATAAAACCATTCTCAAAGTAGACTAGCTAATATTTTCCATTGCTAATTACTCCTAGAACATTAGTTAATTAATTTTAATTAATCTGCACAATTAAATTTATCTATTTATTAAAAACTAAAATTGCTTAAATTGTTTCTTTTTGTTAAAATTTACCTATAAATTATATTTAAATGGAATTTATGCTAGAAATAATTGATTTGATTAATCTTCTAAAATTAGATAAATTTGTTTTGTTTAGGCATCAAAGCTTGAAACCTTAATGATATAATTCAAGTCTTTCAATGAAAAATAATTTAAATATTTTTATCCTGGTATTTTCATTTGAATCTGAGAACTATTATTTAAAAATAATGTTAATTCATAATTATTATTATTTTAAAATACCATAATTTACCTTTAATATCCAGAGTTACCAAAAATAGTACAAATTCCTGAGTCATCTTATTTAACATAGGTTCCTAATGTTAGTTCTTAATAGGAGGATTTAAAGAAAGAATTAATTATCTGTTAGCATGTGTTGGTAGGTAACTATATGATAAAAGCTCTTTTTATTTATGATTGGCTATCAATTGAGTATGCTTATAATTATTAGCCTTAAAATAATCCAAACTTTTTTTAGAAATTTTATTAATATAATTAAACGATTGAAATATTTTTTTTACATGCACACCATCTCTGAAGGAAATAATTTAGTTAACACTTAAGGATGTAGCTATTATTATTTCTTTTTAGGCAATAAAATCTAGTATCTAAACCTTATTAGAATCATAAGATGCTATTATAAATTTTCCAAAAATGGTTTTATAGAGTAAAATACCATAAGTAGTAAAGGAATTATTCATAATATTCAAATTAGTGTCAACAAATTATATAGTAGATTATTAGAAAAGGATAAAAATATTCTATTCAATGTAAAATAGGAATTATGTTTTAGGATATATACTATTGTTCATTTTTTTAATAGTGTTTCCTAAAAAGTCCACCTTAAAAATAAAACTTTAAGTGAAAATAAAGATCTCTCCATTATTTTTATTTTAATTTGAATAGATTATGCTTTCGGTTTATTCAAGAGTGGGATTAAATAATTAAAAATCGTAGGTTTTAAAATTCACAAAATCAAAAAAAGATAGAACTGAATTTTGTTCAGCCACAAGGCAAACGATTCTTTTAGGTTCATCAAAAAACCTATATTACTAGCTCTGTTATTTTTAATAAAAAAATTTCTTTAAAAAAGATAATTCCATAAACTAGTTTACATAAGTTAGATCTATTCTTGCAGGAATTTCTTTTATGAGTGAACCTTCTATTGTAAAGCTAACTATAGATTTCCAAGCAGCGTCGTCAAAGTTATAAACATAGAAGTTCTCTTAGCTATCATAAAATGAAATTCCGCTAGCAAATGCCTAAGGAACATTCACTTGAGTTATGAATTCGCCTTCATTTTCTGGATTTTTTGATAGATTGATTACAATTATTCCTCCTTTGAAGAATAAGTATATTTTATTTAAATTTTAGTTGTAGAGAGGCTGATACAAATATTGAATATTCAAATTCATTATTATTTTTCCATTATTTAAATTTCTCAACAAATAATTAGCTCCAAATCCGTTAAATAAATATCTCTTATTATTCTCATCAAAAATATTAGATCCATTGATTCCATTAGTACTATCTGCTTATTGCATAGTTTTGCAAATCGTATATTTATCCATAATATAAGTACCATTATCATTTAATTTAATAGAAATTAAGTTATTTTCTTCGCTAGTTAAAATTATTTCATTTTCGACTATATGAATATTGTAAAACATCTAATAGAAATAATATTATTGAGTTATTAATGAATCTAAATCTAACTTATAAAGAAAATTTCCTCTCTATTTATTTGAATAATATAGGTATTTATCTTGAATTTGAAAATTCTTGATAGATAAGTTTCCTAAAAACTAACTTACTTCATTCAGTTGAATTTCACCACTGCCATTAGATTAAATATCGAGTAATTTGTAAGCTATACTATTGTAATAATAGTGTGAATGCTTGATTACGATCATCAATTTTATTTGAGATGAAACAAAATCTATCGAATATTGTGTTGTATCCACTCCTTGAACAAAATATTCAGTACACCCTGATGTAGTCTGCTGATTAATTACAATTATGCTATAAGTATTTTTTCCTGTCAAAATATATACATTTCTATGTGCTCTTTTTATTCCACTGTATATATTTTTTAATTTACAGGTTAATTAAGTTCCTAAATAAAGGACACCTTTATAATTTTTCCCATCTGTATCTACCCAATTTTCTAAATTTTTAAAAATAATTAAAAATAAACAAAATTACTGAACATATAAATTACCTGCAGATTTATAAATTAATAATTCAAAAGTAAATTATATTATTGTTATATAATTTGTAGCGATGTAATCTAATTAAATAGTATCATTAAGAGGGGTTGTCTAAAAGTTATTATACAGGTTTTCAATCTCAAATAATATCACTTTTTTCTCACTTTAAAGGCAAATATAGTCTTTACCGTTATTTGAAGCTTAATCAATAAATTTTAATCCACCAGTTTCAGATTATTAAAGATTTTTCTTCTCTTGAATCTAAGAAGTTCTAAGATCAAAAAGTTGAATATATTTAGGGAAAATACAAAAGTAGAACTATTCTATATTTTAAATATTTTAATAAAAAAATAAATATTTTACAATAATTTTTCTTGTAAAAATTATGATTTTCTAGAAATTAGTTTACTTTTTGATAATCTGCATACTAAAGTGTTATCTCTATTCTATAGAGTAGGATCTATTTCGGACAAGAAGTTTATGATAGGCGTTGAATACTACCAAAATTTAATGTTTCCTAAGTTATCATAAGAAACAAGAATTTCTTAATTCGAAGAATCTGTAAATTTTTAAATAGATAAAATCGTCTACTAATATATAACTACAGCATAAGTATGGCAATAATTGCTCACAGATTTTTAAATAGGGCAATTCATAATTACTTAGCAAATAGATAAGGAATCATTGCTGTATTCTTTTAACCCACATTAAGATATACAACTATTATCTTATGTACTCAGAAACTTCTACTCAGCCTAACAAATTGACACACATATACCGTTTATGAGAATATATTGTTATTGGCACTATTAGCAGATATTTTAAGATGAGCATTTTAAGCACCCTATGACTTCACAACTTTTACATTAATTACTATTAGGATCTAAATAATGATCACACTGTTAAACGCATTTTTTTTTGTCTGTGCTCAAGAAGTATGATTACCCACAAGAATTACAGAGCTAGTTTTAATCTGAATATTAGAAAGTAGATTTATCATATCCAATTTCGCAGCTATTACAAGACGGTAAACAACTAAAACACTAATCTGAATAAGCATTATAGCCTTATTCAAGAGAACAACTACTGCAATTGGTAGATCTGAGTATAACCACAATAAATTATATTGCTAATAAAATTCTGTTCATTCTTTATTGTTTACTTTTTATTTATTTGATTATTAATTATATTATTTATATTTTTGCTATCTAATGGGATTTTTTAGATAATTAAAAGCCTCCTTTTAATTATAATTTATAATCAATTATTACACCTAAAATACAAATGAATAAAAAATGAAAAAACTTTCTGGTTTTCCTCTCCATAAAATTAAAAAATAATTGAGTAATAAATATTCTTTTTTCTATTGGCTTTAATGATAAATATTATCTAAAATTAAACAAATTCTTCTTTTTTTATTTTACTTTAAATTATTAAAAAATAGACCATTAAGGGAAGGATTATCAAATAATTAAATTTTCTAATTTTATCAGAATTTTAAAGAAAAATGTGATTTAAAATAAAAATTGTTAACAAACAATATTAGATACCTTCCTATTTTGTTATTTTAGAGAGTCTTATTTTATTAATCAATTTTAATTATATGGAGTTTTTAACACTTAACACTATTGGAGAAATACTTAGCAGTTCTGTTAAATTTATATAATTATTAGATTAATCTTAATAAATTATTAAAAAATTTATCTGTTTACATTTATTGAAATATTTGTATTATTCATTTAAAAAAATATTTATTAATTTTCAATTGGCAGATAGATAAATAGTGAATGATAGATTATTTACATCAATGTTTATTTTAATATTAATTATTAATCCATATGGCAAAATATGTTCTTAGTTTACAATAATTCCCTAGATTTATTTACTGATGGAGAGAAAGACAGAAATCCTAATTAATCTAATTAGTAATTAAAAATTAATTATAAAAAAATTATTTACTAAGTTATTTTTAATATGTAATACAAATAAAATTCTTTATTTTTCTTATTAATTTGAGTATTGGTTGATTCGCCTATTCCGTATTATTTCAAATTCATTTTAATTAGGTGAAACTAAAATAAAAATAAGAAATTTTAACTAGACTTATATGGATTCTGATATTAAAAATTGTTTTGTTTAGGTTTATAATTTAGATTTTGGATATTTAAATAGACTAAAATAAATCAAGGTGTCCAATGAGTAATTTTCGAAATTGGTGTATTTTTTATTATTTAGATAAAAGTTTATATATTTTAGTTGAGGGAGTTCACTCAATCATTTTAGACTAAGGCTTATAATACAGTAATAATTGCTTGAATATTTTATTTTTTTCATTCTAACGATATTTGAAAAAAATTTCTGTCACATATGATGTATTTGAAAATAATATTTAATTAAAATTATGTTACAAAATAATGAAATGAGACATGATATATATTTTATCTATTAAATATTATAAATAATTTACTGGATTATTTTTAGTAAATAAGCTTTTGCTTTAATTTTAAGCCAATGTGCAATATATACATACATTTAATTTAAAATATATTTAATTGAAATATTTTAAAATCATTATTTGTATTAAAGAAATTAATTAAATCAATTATTTTCTTTTTCTATCTTAGTGAAGGAACTAATAAAATTTTATTTTGAATTAATATTTCTAAATCTTGATCTTCTTTTATTCACTTAGTTAACCTCTGTTTTGTGATGATTTTGTAGGCTAGTAACAGAAAGGTTATCAGGTTCTTTTTCGAAATCAAACAATTTTTTATTACTTTCAGCACTTATTGGGATCTTTGTTAAACTAATTGCACTAATACGATCAGTTTGCGCATTAATCTAACTTTGTTAGAAAAGTATTTCTTGTACTTTTTATTTTTGAGGTAATATTTTGGTTTAAGATTAAGGAATTGAACTTTTTATTTAGTAAGGAGATATATCAGTTAAACTGCTATTACTTGAAGGATATATTTTAAGAGATTTCCTTTTAATTTATATTCTTTTTATTCTTTTATATAATTCATATATAATAACTGTAAGAAGTAATAGTATTTCTATCATAATTATAAAAATGAATGAGAAGATTATAGTCCAAGAGAATTAAAGTCTGCTATCTTCTCCCATAAAATCTTCATTAATTAAGAAATAAAATAAAAGAGTATTAGTAATAAAAACTAATTCCACAACTATAGTTTTTCTATTAGAGATTTAAGATTTTAAAGGCTTTTTGTAAATGGTGTAAGATACAACTGCTAAAGAAGAGAGAAAAAGTAGAGTTAATTGTAAGTACTTATATTCTGTTAATGATATTATGACTACACTAAAAGCCAATCTTCTAATATATAGAACCAAAGAATATTCTGGGAATAAGCATTCACTGCAGATACTTTTGACAAATTCCATAGCAATATTTTTTTTATAGAGGAAATATATAACAAAAGGAGCAGGAACAATAGTAAGGAAGGAGATTATGTGAAAAATATTATTAACTATATATTCAATTCCTAAATATGAAATATTCTTTAATTATAAGACTGCAGCAAATGTTACTTACAGATAAATAATCTAAAGTAACTCTAAATAAGTACCTTCTTTTAATTTTAGTAGGATATTGTGTACCTATTCTTTCAATTTAGAGTTACTTTTTTATTTTAAAGCTTTGTTGTAAAATATTATGAGTATTAAGTGAGCAGTTATTATAATAGTTCCAACAGATATTAAAGAGCCTAAATTTATTTAAAAAGGTTATAAAAATTAATTTAATAGATTTTTTGATTAATTTAATACCTGCATTATCAATATATAAAGAATTCTATTCTTTAGAATCAAATACTTCAGAAGAAGTTTAGTAGGGAAGAGATCCAAAAATATGAACAAAGAAGTTTGGGAGGAACTCCATCTACAAATCAGAAAATGAATCAAGGAAAATTTGTAAGTTATAAGGCTTCCTATAAATATTATAAACAATAACTTTTAAATTTAATTGAATTCATTTTAATAATTGCTTACAGTATATTAAAAAAAGTGAACAAATAGAAGAGTTCTGATAAATCAACTAATGTTGAAAGAAATGGCATGTAAGCTGTGAATATTAAGATGAAAGAACCAACAATAATTGATTTAGAAATTGTTTATGCAGTTGATTAAACAGCTTATGTTGCTTCTATTGTATTTTCATCAGTGTTATAACTAAACTTAGTCACAATACTATCAGAGACTGTAAGATCTGATTTTAAAGGTTGTTAAGGCTATCCTTAGTCTAAATAAGTTTCTACAGTCACTTTGATATTTGAAGGAGGATTGTTTTTGAATTCAAATTTAACTTTATAGGTTTTATTATTTTCTTTTACAATTGTGGTTTTATAAGCTATTTAAGGATATAAGCTGAAGATAAAAGATATATTCTATTTTTCTAAATCAATATTTTCAAACCCACTAATTAATTCTATTATAATAGAATTTTCATTATTATTATCATGAGACAGCTTTATCTTTTAAATAGCTATACATTATTTTTAATCTTAAGATGATTAAGTATTTTCTGGGCATTAAGTCATACATTTTTTTTAATAAATAACTTAGTTATCTTAGCATATTATAGGCTCACAAATTGTACCTTAAGAATTAAGAATTTCTAAATCAGAGCATTTAGGCTTGCATTAATTATTATCTAAGGTATAGTTATTTGCACATTTAACACAATTTTCATACTTATATTAAGTACATTTGTTTATATTCAATTCAAAGCAGTGATCATTTTTTCCATAGAATCCATCTGGGCATTTGATATAGCACTTACCATCTAAATAATAATAATTTTATAAGCAAGAAATACAGATCATATTATCTTTGCATTAATTGCAACCACTTACAACTTCACTGCATTTCTCACAAATATCAATACCATTTTTTTAGATTTAAATATAATTACTCTAACATTTATCAACGCATTAACCTTCTAATAAAATAAAATCTGTGTCACATTATTAACATTATAATATATCTGATAAGCAGTTTTTACAATGATTTTAAGAACATTATAAGCATTTTCCATTTGCATAATCTAAATAGTACCTATATTTCATCAAATTAAAAAAAATAAAATTTTAAAATTATTTTTATCTAAATGTTAAATAGATTCTTTTGCAATCCCTGATTTTAATATTTATTTTTTTTTTTGATAAATAAATAATTACCCTGATTTAGAGGAACAATCCGAATTAGCAATACATGTTTAAAGATCTAAATTAGGATCTGATAATAAAGAAAACCCATTCGAACATTTTTAACAGTTATACTATTATGTACATTGATCGCATTTTGAAGAGCATTAATTGCAAATATTATTTGATGAGTAATATCCATTTGGGCATTATACTAAGCATTACCCTGCATTCGGTGTATTATCAGGTTACAAATTATAGCCATCTTCACAGTATTTGCATATTTAAGGAGTTAAGCAAGAAGAGCAATTAGATAGAAGGCAAGTATTTTCTTTACAAGTTCTTGTTGTGCTATTAGGAGTGAAACCAGCTGGACAGGTTACTTAACAATCTGAATTATTAACTAAATATGTTGTTGAGTCACATTTAGAACATATAGTTGAACTTATACATTATAGACAATTTTATGAGCACTGTTAACAAATTTAATTCTAGATATCCTTAAAATATCCTAAAGGGCATTCAGCTGTACAGCTTGTATTTGAAAGTAAATAGAATGATTTATTACATTATTAACAAGTAGATTAATCAATGCATTTTTTACAATTTGATAAGCAGTAATTGCAGTTTTAAGTAACATAATCAGGATAAAATCCTTCAGAACAAACCAAAACACACTAATTAATTTTAGGATCAAATAAGTACCCAGATTTGCATTTTTAGCAATCACTTGAGGTTGTACATATATCACAATTTTCTAAACAAGGAGAACATTTATCAATATTATTATAGAATCCTTTAGGACATGTGATCAAGCAACTGCTTGAGCCAAATGAATATGTTTTATCCTAACAAAGGAAACATTAATCTTAAGAACCTCCAAAACATCCTAAGCAGTTTGTATTACAAGATTTACATTATTTCAAAGTATAATCATAATAGTTAGTTTATGTATCTCCACACTGTTTAAAACATTATCCATAAAGTAAAATATTTCCTGCTTTACACTATTGGCAACTATTAAGATATAAACCACTACAACTTTAACAACCATCTATGCATTTTATTTATGAACTCTCTTCTTCATCATAAAAATATCCTCCTAAATTAAGACCACTATCAGGAATATAATAATTCTATGGTTTATTCTTTTTTCCATTACCATTACCATTACCATTACCATTTCCATTTCCATTACCATTTCCTGTTTTTTTAAGCATTTTTGCACATTAATAACTGGAATCTATGTAGTGTATGTCATTGCAAGTAATGCATTTATTACCATACTATAAAAGACAATTTTAGTAATTTGGTTTGCATTTTAATTCAGTAAAGTCGAAATGATATCCTATTTTTAGTTAATTTAATTAATTAATAAATAGCTTTTTATTATTCGATTTATATAGATAGGAATATTTTAAAATTAATATGAAAACTTCTAGATTATTTCTAAGAAAACTAAAAAATTGTTAGATTAAAGAAAATCTTTTTTGTTAAAGATTTTGAGGAGAAAAAGAGTAAAATACTAAATTTTATTAATTTATTTGTAAAATATTTTTATACCAAAAGGACAATCTAAATTTGAAGCAGCACAATTCCCATCAGCGAGAGTGTATCCTGGCTTACATTAAGTACATTTATTTAACGTTACAGTTAAACAATTACTCTTAGCTGAATCATAAGTAATACAGGTTAAGAAAATAGGATTTTAAATTTAATTAGGATTGATGCATACATTTGAAGCGATAATGCATTAAAAATGATCATTTAACAATACATTTGATTTACAAGAAGTACATTAATTCTATCCTGGTCCAAAGCAAGTTTAGCAACTAAAATGACAATTCTAACAGTTACCTAAACTATTTAAATATTATCCAATACTACATTAAGTTACACATTGATCTCCTAATCTTAATTAATTGCTTTATAAGCATTTTAAGCAAATGTAACTATTATCACATTCTGCACATCCGGATAAGCATTTTTAAATTATGATCTCGAATGATTTGATGGCTATTGAATTTACTGAGCCAATTTTATTTGTTAGCTCTATTACCTTAAATTTTTAATTTGTTAAAGATTACAATTAAGAAAATAATAAAAGATTTGTGATAAAAATCAAAAGGCCAAATTCTATTAGGTTTCACTAATACTTAGTAAATAGGAAGTTTAATAAAAATTAATTAATTTTACCATTAAATTAGCAGTATCTTTATGGTCTAAATCAATATTTAGTGAATATTGTTTTTCTTGCTTAATTCCACCACAAATATTTTTAGGGGAGTTAATTGCTATAGATTAAAATTCTATCTATGTTGGATCTTAATTATTTATCTTGACTAATAGATTTGATAAACTTAAATTATTATCATCAATACTGATTATCAAAAAAGATATTCTGACTCTATAATGAGGATCTGTAAGTGAAATAATATTCTTATAAGATTAACCAGGTTTTATTTGCAAAGCATTAAATGAATAAGTTGGATCGTTAGTACATTTCATAATACAATTCTTTATAATATAAGAATTAGTTTTAATATCTTTAATTGTTTATTTATCTTGACCTTCACTGGAACTAACATAATCTTCACATTTATCTGTCTAAATGCCTTAAAGTCTAAAAACTGACTTTATCTCTATTTATAATTAAAAAAGGTCAATAAAATATTTTTCTTTTTAAAAATATTAATATATTCTTTTAAGGTAATATTATACCCTAAGAAAGAGCGAGTTCAAATTTGTAAAATAGAATTATAATAGTGGAAGTGAATAATAATGAAATCCTCATATTTTATGCTTAGCAATTTCAAAAAATAGTAATAAATATATACTTGATTTTTTATTTCGAGAATATAATTATTTAGAAATATTTGATTGTATAATTAATTATATCCTTTGATTTGAGAGAAGATATTTAATTTCTTAAATTTTTCTTTTTTGATTATTCATTTCTATAACACTAAATCATTTATTATTTGTTATAAATGCCTTTAATCTAGCAATACTCTTTATCTCTAAATTCTTTCGTGCTCTATTAATATTTTTAGATATTTTGTCTAATTATCAATCCCAAATCTTTAAAAATTGGTTTTTATTAAATATTTATGTTTTTTCTTCGAATTATATAAAATACTCAGTAACCCAATAAAACTCAGTAATTTCTAAAAACAAATAAGCAAATTTTAATTAGATCTTAATTTTTATTATTTTTTGCAATAATTGTAGTAACAAAATCTAACTAGAACCAATAACGCTAGTTAAATATTACTTTCTATTCTTTTTTCTTTTATATAGCATAGCTTTATTTATATCCTAATAGATAAAATTATATATCCCACTATAATCTAAAGTTTCTTTTTTAAGGAAGTAAATGTAAATAGTCAAAATTGAATATTTTAATTTGTAAGTTTTACAGGAAATAGTAATAATCCATAAGGTGTTACTTTACAATTAATTTGCAAAGAAAAAAAACTTATTTATTTTATGGATGTCTCAAAATAAATATTTGTAATCATTTTTGTATTTTTCCTTGTCAGAGGATTTTAATTTACATAAATTCATAAAAATTAGAATAGTTAATATTAAAAAAGTATCCAAAATTGAGTATCCCCATAGTAAAAACAAACAATTATATTTACTTTAATATTCTCATTTTTTCAAAATATTATTGATAAATTACAATCATCAATTTATAATTTGTTACACAACAGAATAATATTTAATTTGCAATTATTTTTTATGGCTAATAGTTGTAAGAAATTTTATTAATTTAAAATATTATATGAGCAAATATTTGAATTCGAGCATAAAAACAAGAAAAAAGTTTGTTTCCTTTTCCTAATTTATTTGAAAGTAAGAAGAAGATAAGATCTTATAATATGACAGATTAATAATGTTAGAGATTATTAAAATATGTTTTAAGAAGATTAAATAAGGTTTTCTTTAAATAAGGGAAATCATTGCAGTACTAACAATATCAAACATTAGACAGCCTACTCAGTAACAAATTAAATTATCCTAGGCAAAGTGAAAAAAGATAATTTTCATTTACAGATACTACTTAATATAAATAAAAACATATCTAATGCTTTACATTTTATGATTTTTAATAAGTAAAAATCCTTCAAATTCATCAGAAGAGTTTAGATTTAGTATCAAAAATAATAAAAACTTCTATTTTATATTTTGGATTTTTATATTAAAGTTATATTTAAATTTTCATACAATAGATTAACTTTTAGATATCTTTTAAATGAAAAACTATTATTTTTAGAGTTTTATATTTTTATTAATGATACTTGAATTAAACAAATATTATTTTCATTAAACATAAAAATTAAATTGCATTAATATATATTTTATATACTATCCTGTTATTTTTCTTTCTAAATTAGTAAATAGAAATAGTAAAGATTTAATTCAAATTGCAATAAAATAACCAAGATTAAACATAATATTTAGATAGATAGACTTAACCATTAGTTTCTAAATAGAAATTATTTAAATTTCACAACTTCCCTTTTTTTAATTAAAGTTTTTAATAAATAATTGCGCAAAAATATGGGCTCATGTAATCCAATCCTTTCACAATTGATATTATTATACTTATGAATTATTTAAAGTATTGAATATAGTAGATAAAAATCTATTTCCAGCACCAGAACCTAGCTATAATGAGGAGACTTTTGTAAAAGATCCTTATGTTGATTATATTAATTCTTAATATTAACAAGGTAATAAACTATTCTTAATTAGATAGTAGAATAAACATAAAAATAGGTAGCAATCATAGATTAAAATAAATATTCTTCTTCTATAAACAGATAAAGATAATACGCATAAGATCCCTTTATTAATAATACCATTTAGAGAAACTAACGGGTAGTTAAGCGATAAGTATTTGATATATTATCACGGAAATGCAGAAGATATTGGGTTATCATGCTAATTCTTGTAAAGTATGTAATCTGTTATCCGAATGAATATAATAGCAGTAGAATATCCAGGATATGGGGTTTATAAGACAAGAAAAACAACAGCTGATTGCATGAAATCTGATGCTTTAGCAGTTTATGATTATTTAAATAAAAGTTAAAAGTATAGTGCACAAGAAAATAAAATTGTGGTTTTAGGGAGATCAATAGGATCAGGCCCAGCCTCTTATTTAGCTTCAAAAAGAAATCCTAAAGCTTTAATTTTAATTAGTCCTTATGTTTCAATAAAATCACTAATTGGATATCATGTTTGTAAATGCATTTCTTGCTTTATATCTGAAAGATTTAATAATATTAGTTGCATGGATACAGTTTCTTCTCCTGTACTTCTTATCCATGGAGTTAAAGACACTCTCATACCCCCTATTAACTCTCAATAATTAGAGTTAAGATTAAAATCATAAAATAAAATTGTTCAAGCAATATATCATCCAAATATGACACATAATGATTTTGATGAGAGAAATGATATCTCTATGAAAATTAAAGAATTCTTAAATAAAGTTTGAAATAAATTTATGATAGATAGAGAGATCCTATCTTTATATTTATCATTTTTGTATAAAATTAATGTTATGAATGAATATTCTAATTACTAAAAGATTAGATATAATATATAAAATTTATATAGTATAAGTAATTTATTATTATTTGATTTTTTAATAATTTTATATATTTTAAACATTCCTTTCAAATAAGATTCAATATCAACAAACAAATATAAAATTAGTGAATTAAGGAATATATGATTTTATATAAATTTTAAAGATAAAGAAAGAATTTAAATTGATTTGTATTTGGGAGTAATTATTAATATTACTTTTAAAATTTATGGAAGAGATATTTCAATTCAATTTCTTTTTTAATGCTAACATTTTATGTCTTCTAATGGTATTTTTAATATTAGAAAGATAGTTTCAATTAATTTCTTTAAATGAATAATATTTTTTCTTTTAATTTCATGAATTAAGTTAAAGAATTCTATTTGAGTAGGAATTTGCTAAACTCTTAGGGTAATCTTATACCTTAATATTTTGTATTTAAGATGTTTATGGTGTTGAAATAATATCATTATAAATAATTTGCATTAAAGTAGAATATCCTTTGAGTTTTTAGATGGTTACTTTATGAATTTAAGTATTTATTTTCTTAATTATGCTGGCCTTTATTTTTCTTTTTACCATCTTCTAAAGGAGAATATATTTACTGTAATCATATCTATAGTACAAAATGTATTATTATTTAAATTAATTTTTGAGCTATAATATGGATAATATATAGTAAATGTAATTTTCTCACTAATTTTTTGTTATTAAAATGATTCTAAGCAGCATCTTACAATCCAAAAAACCCTAATAAGATCTTTTGATTTCTACTAATATCTTTCCTAGTATTTGGTATAATTATCTTTTATAATAAAGGTTTGTTCATTTTTTAATATTGTTATTAATATTGCAGTTATCTGAGAATGAGTTAGTTAAAATTTAGCGAGAAATGAATCTAAAGAAAATATTAACTTCTTGGCCACATCAGATGTGAGATTTAATTTATAAATCATTTCCATTAATAAAATTGCTTTTTTTATCTAAGCTTAATGATACACTATCAAATTAATTCTATTATACTGCTTTATTAGGCTATCTACATATACTATCAGAAGCTATTTTTTTACTTTTTTAATCTATGACCTCACCTACCTCAAATTCTTTCGGTTTTTGAGCTAGAGTAATATCCGAAGGAGAATGTAAAAAAGCAGAATTTCTACTGGAAAAAGGTTAAAATTATTTAATATCTTGATGTATTGTAGAATAATCTATTGAAAGTTTTGCACTAATAGAAGAACAACTACCTATTTCTATTTGTGATTTTTTCATTAAATTTGTTATATCTTCTTTCATTTAACTTCTTTAAGGTGTATTATCTTAATTACTCATATCCAGTGGTAGATTCTCCTCCAGCTTTTCTCTTAAATTTTAATCAAGCATCTTGATAATATTTCTATCAAATACAGACCCATTTTGATTATTTTTTACATATAAATAATTTTCTCTTAATGCCTTAAATTCTTCTTCTTCATTTTTTAATTCTGAAGAGAAGAATCCATTTGTATCTTATTAAGTTGAAATGAAATTTTTACATTTTGTAAAAATGTTTCTTTTATAATTTTTATCTTAAAAAGTGTCGATCTGTAATCTAGGTCTAGGGAGAAATTCAAATAATTTAATTTAATGCTCATTCAGTAATAGTTGTTTTAATTTATCTACTTCAATCAATTTTCTTATTATATTGAAAATATCAATATGGTTATAGATATTCATTGTAGCGTAATTTATTAGCCTAGATTTAGGTGTTTAACACCAAGAGAAGCATCTAATACAATTAATTAAATTTTCCATAAATCCTATTTATTTAACTTATTTTCCTTATATTTGATTTGATTTATCATTTTTTATAATAGAAATATTTCTTTTTGACTCAATCATAGCGTTAATATCTTTTATTCGATTCGATTATTACATGGTTTACTAAGGAGGGCTGTTAAATGTTTTAGAAAATATACTTTTTCTTAAATCTCCATTTAATTAATTCTTTGAGGCAATTTTCTTTTCTTCAGAATTATCTTCAATGTCATATAATGAGTTCAGTAATTTTCTATTGAGTTCTATCTAGGAAAATGGCCTACAAACTAAATAACCAATCGCTATGATAAAATTAAACAAGCCTCCCACTTAAGAAAATGCTTAAATCAATTTCAAATATTTCCTAAAAACTAGCAACTCTTTATTCTTTTCATAAAGTAATGTTACTCTGAAAATTTATGAACTAGAACGAGTTAAAACCATTTCTCTTTGAGAAGAATAAGCAACTTACTCATTAACCTACTCCTCTTCAGACACCCAACCAAAGTCACTAATAATCTTATTATTGACTAATGAAATAACTATATCCTTTTCCATATCAGTGCCTGTAGTCCAAAACAGATTTCTTCCGATTGGTTGAAAAGGATAATTTCTTTAAGTAATATTGACATTGTAATCTTAAAAATAAACTCCTAAAGTGGGTTTTCTGAGCAATTCTTTTGCTTCGGCAGTAGTGTTGCATTTTGAATGGTTGCACTCATGAACCTAAAATTCAATAGATTAAAATTTCATTCCTGAGAATTCTCCTTCTATTGTAGGGTACGTTCCTCTAGTCTAGTTGAGAGAAATACAATACAAGTCCTTGAAAGGCAATTAATAAAAATATTCCTTTGTCTGTTCTATTTAGAAATGATTCTTACTACATCTTTCTATCTAAATAGGAGTATACTATTATTATTGTTAGGAGTCGCCTTATTAAGAAACTGTTCTATCTATATTTGATTATTGAGCCTTTATTGAATAAATATTTTCATCAAAGAAATGCTTATAGTATGCATCTTACAGTCCAAATGCTATTACAAACTCTTTTGGTTTTAATTGATAAGGTGGCTATTATTTTACATAATTTTGCTACTGAATAACAGAAGGATTGTCTTACTAAACAAGCACTATTCCTATGTTTACTATATTGTAAAGAATGAATCCCCATATTCCAAGCGTAACTATTCCTCCTAGTTTAGTTTTATGCTATTGTTTTTAGTTGTATCTGATTCCAACACTTTAACCAAATACATCTATTATTTCTAGAAGGGATTTGTTTTCATTAAAAAGTATAGTATTCATTCTAAAATTATTCCTCTACTTTTAATTTTGCTTTTTATTAATCCTTTATCAATTTAGGTTTGATAATTTGAGGGATTAATTAAAAATCAAAATTTAAAATATATCGGGAGTAAAGAAATATCCAAAATACAATCAAAAATAATTTAGCAAATCTTATTCTAATTTTATTAAGTGAAATTATGCCAATTAATTTATTCCTCCTCAATTCCACAAGGCAATTAAATAATGCAAAATATTAAAAATTGAATCATTCATAATTGATTTCTTATTCAACAGCTTATAGCCTAATATCATAAGAGCTTTTGTTTAATTTAGTAGTTGATTAATTAACCAATAAAATCTCCAAGACTATTTTTATTTTAGTATTTTTTTTGAAAAACCTTTTATATTCAAAAAGTCTTTGCTAAAAGTCTTAATATTTAAATATGTTATAGTTTTAAAATTTGTAATGAATTTCCTAAATTTATTGTAGATTTTGTCATTATTATTTAACAAATTAAATATCTCTTTAAATAACACTATTATTTATCAAAAGAAAAGAAAAAAAACTGATTTTCTTACATCCAATTATTTTAAATTTACAGAAAATCTAAAAAAGAAGTATTTTGATTACCACTTGATTAATTATAAAATTTGTTTAAAAAGATAATTCAAAAAAAAAAATAAAATAAATTTTTATAGGTTTTAATTTAGTTAGCTTGATTTAAGCTATAATATTTCAAACTTCAAAAAGATCAAAGAGAATTTCTCCTTATTTAAATAACATGAATTAGGCTACTATTTTATAATAAGTCAGTATTTATAAAAGATGGATATATCTATATTGGATGCTTTAAATTGAATATTCATCAGAATAATTTACTATTTTAATCTAAGTTAACTTTTCAGACATATTAAGGATGTTAGAAATCTCTCTGAAAAATCTTGAATCGTTTTAGTAATCGCAATAAAAAATAAAATCAAAATGGATGAGATTAATTGTAGTATTTATAAAAGCTTTAAAGGCATTATAAAATTCTTATTTTAATTAAAATCTGCTATCACTAATAATCGAGAGCCTATCTAAATTAAACAAAGAGGATAGAGCATTTTTGAAAATATGTGAGATTGTTTAAGATTCGTAGTAAGTGATATTCAGATCTTTTGGTAAATAAATTACCAAACTAAAAAGAGTATTTTTTAAAGCAGCTATGTATTCAAATAGCTATACTACTTAGTTTTAATTATAAATAATTATATTCTAGAAATCAAGTTCTAGTTTCTCCAATTTTGTTAACTTAGAAATTGTTTAACCTAAGTCAACAATAAGCTAGCCTTCAAAAGAATTATCTCTAAAATTTAGATTTAAGCTCTTTAGATTATTAGTATTATTACTTATGTAAGAACCTAGAAGTAAAAGGTGAAACCCATCTATATTTAGCTTTTACATGTGCATGGTAATTGAAGTTAGATTTATTTATAAATTATTGAGAAATCTTATCGAATTTCCAAAATTACCTTCCTTAAACCAATAGTTGTGCTAATCCAAAACAGTAGAATATATTATATTCAAGTGAATATCATTCTGTTTTTTTGAAAGTTTGCTCATTATTCTGTCCTAATATTAATTTAAGAGACTCAATAAATTCTGCTCGCACTCCCGAAAAATAATATTTATAGATGTTGCAGAGCCTTAATTCTGAAATTCAAAAATAGGTGTTACTCTCCCTACTCTCTTCTCTATTCTTTTAAAGTTATTTTCTAAATAAGGCATAGGATTAATGTTCCTACTTTCCCAATAAATTCCTATTGGTTAGTAGAACTCTATGTTTCCATCTAATTATACTTTTTCTAAGAGTCTATCTGTCAAAAAGAAGACTAATTTAATATTTTACATCTCATTTCTCTCATGATTATAATCATCTATGAAATTCCATAACCCATGCTTCATTGTATAACAAGGAATAGCAACAATTTTCGCATTATCCTCAATAATAGAATTTCCAATTGTTTAATTTAATTGCAAGATTTTGTCTTTATGAAGCAATTTAATACTACGAGCAGGTTCATAAATATTTTTGGCTATCATTTCTCGTAAATCAGATACAAGTATTTCATTTGATAAGTTATCAAATTTAATTTCATTTGTCTTAACTATCACCGAAAAACTTCTTGTCCCATTTTCTACTTTTTAACTCATTTAATCGTGTTAAATTTGTTATTTCTAAGGTATTAGAGGTAATTTACAGTTATTATATATCTTCTTACAACCAAATATTGATAAGGTTATCTGATCTATTAAACACATAAAATAAAGATGCAGCATAAAACTTTAGTCTTCAGCAAGTTAATTAATAGATTTAATAGAATAAAATATTATTTCTTAAACTGATTTTTTCCATTTTTATAAAATGTATATTGGTTATAGATTCAATTATTAAAATTATTAAAAGGAAGGATATAGAAAGATAATAGGAATAGATGTATTTTACATTTTGATAAACTAAAAGATAAGATATTGCTTTTCTGACTTTAATAAAGTTACAGAGAGAAATAAAGTAAACATCTAACTTTATCTTTTCTACCCACTTTCTATAAAGTAGTCTCTATATAATTTTATTGAGAGGGAAGAGATAGAATTTTATTACTTTTATATACACTTTTTTTATTAAAGACACACTGGGTCTTATGATAGCCACCATACTCAAATTATAATTACATTATTAAAAACATAAATTAAAAATAATATTCTTCTAATATCATAAATTGTTAATACTCTGAAAATTAAAAAAAATAGATTGACATTTCATTTATTCGCTAAGACCTTGTAACTTCTTCATACCTGAATTTCTTTTACATAAGTAGTTATATGGTCTCATTTGAAACTGAGTAATATATTTAAGTTACTAATCTCTCTATCAATTTTATGAGATTAATTATTTATTTTTTTAATTTCACTTAAAAAAGAAATATTAAAAATAACTCAAAGGAGGATATAGGAGTTGCGATCACTGAAACCAATTAGAATTTTTAAAAAATGGGTAAGATTAAAGTACAAAATCACATAGATACTAAGAAAGACTATGATACTGATAATATGTCAAATATGAGTGCTAAAAATTTACCTCAAATTTAATAGTTACAATAAACCCCTAAGGAAAAAGAAGACTAAATTCTTCTCTATCAAATCTTCCCAAGCTCAAATAGATTCCTATGTGGTGGAAGGCTTCTATAAAGTCAATTTCCAAGACCATTTATATTTGCAGTATCGTTGATTGTTATTCCAGTCACTTTACATATTGTTTTTCAACTTACTTATGGATATTATTAAGCTATATTTACTGCCTTTACTTTCACTTTCATGTTTATCACTGCTTTTAGAGATCCAGGAATCCTCCCTCGTGTTGAAAATTTGACTAATGATTATGATTTAGATTAGATACCAATTGATAGAAGTAAAGAAAATAATAATGGATTTATTCTTATTGATTCAAATGGGTTAACTATGAATTACAAAGTTTGCGATACTTGCGGTATTTATAAAGATAAAGATAGAAAGCATTGTAGAGTTTGCGATAACTGCGTATCAGGATTTGATCATCATTGTAACTAAATCTATTAACTATCAATTATTTGAATAACAAACATTTCTTGATCAAGAAACTTAAATATAATCAAAAGTTTTAAATTCGCGATCAAAAATTTTGTTAATTATAAACTTTTGTTTCTTAAATTACTATGATACCATATTTTATTAATCATAAAAATATGTATTCACAAACTTTTCATTTTAATAATAAAATTAGGTATTTGGCTAAATAATTGTATTGGAAAGAATAATTATAAGACATTTATATTATTTTTATTCTTCTTGATAGCTTAGCTTATTTATACAATCATTTCTTCGGCATCTCACATTAATTTAAAGGTTAATGAGAAAGTTAATCTAAATTCAATGAGTAGAACTGAAGCAATTAAATCTGTATTGCAAAAATAACCATTACCAATTTTCTTAATTATTTACAGTTTTTTGTTTTTACTTTTAGTAGGGACTCTCTTTCTTTATCATGTTTATCTCATTTTTAATGATACTTCAACTGTTGAGTAGAGAAAAATTCTATCTTTTAGAAAGGCAGAATGGAAAAAGCACTTCTAAACTAAATATTGGTATTCTTTGAAGAAGAAATTCCTTTGTCTCATTCCATAGCCTTTAATGAACTTTAGAGAGCCTATTTATTTCAAGGAGACTAAGAAATTCATATTTATTAAAGAAAATAAAAAAGATTCAGAATCAGTAACTTAAATAGCTAATGCAAAGGATGCTAGAACGAATAAAAATGTGGAAACTAATATTATAGACTTCTAGTCCTTTAATAAGCAAGATATTATATAGGAATAGGGTATTCTTTAGTAACCTGCTTTTGTTAAAGATTTAAAAATTATTGAGAATAAGGATGATAATAAAGTTTGTATTAAAGGAATTTGTGTTGAAGATGTGAAAGAGGAAATATTAAATGCATAACCATTAAATTTGTTCAGTAAGAACAGAAGCTTACAATTAATAGAGATAGGAAATTATCATCACATTGAAAATTACAAACAAGAATGAAATAAATTAACTAAAATACTAAAACTAATAATATTAAAAATATTATTCTTCAAAATAATTTATTAAAAATACTAACTAACAAATATATTAAATAAATTCTAAACAATTAACTATAAATAGTTAAGCAACCTATTTCGTTTTATACAAATCTATAGAAAAATTATGTAATTCAAAGTAATTTAATTATTCAAATGAATTCAAATTTATTTAATTTCTAAAATAATTAAATTAAACATTAAAATTGCTTAAAGCTAATTAATGGTAATTGTTAAGAGTAAATACTAATAATTCTCACTTTTCTTGTAAATAATTTTCAATAGTATCATTCTTCCAATAAGAGCAGAAAGTGTAAGGTAAATAAACTTCATACATTAGTAAGTTAAGATTACCATAATTACTCGTAACTTTGATTATAGATTTTACAGAGAAATTTAGAAAAGAAAATAATTTTTAAAAATAAATTTTTAATTTTGAGTTCAAAAATGAATGAGGTTAGAATGAAGATTTGAAATAAATTTAAATTAGAATAACACAAAGTTACTTGTTTAAATTAATTTGTGAATTTAATTTCCATTTCTATTCTATTTAAGTTGGTATTATCAGCCATATTTTTTTAATTTTACAATTATTTTTAATTTTATAAAAGCTTTGGCTCTTTTTTAACATAAATTATTGATTCAACTATTTATTTATTTTGATTCTCTTAATGAAAAAATATTATATAACAGTCTTCATAAAGATATGATTTTTAATTTATTTAGAAATTTTAATTTATATTATTCAGTAAATGAAATAATTAATTTATTTATTTTTTAATATTATTTATTCAATTTAATCTTACAAATAATATGTATTTATATATTTTTAGTTTCAAATTCTTAAGTTTACTTACTTATTATAAAAATCAGTTATTTAAGAAGTTGTTAATGTTTTCTAAAGCTTATTGAAGGAAACCGGAAGAGATATTGAAGACAGCAGCTTGGGTAACTTGATCAGTAGTGTAGGAAGTAACAGAATAACCAGGATCATTTACATAGAAGGTGTTACCACTTCTGGAGGTAGCTAAGACCCAGTGACCACCATATCTGACATTTAAGATGACAATCTTTCCTTAGTCTAAGTATGATTGAGCTGTAGCAGCATTGAACTTACCCAAAAAAGGCATACCAAGCTTTGCAACAGATCCCCAAACGAATAAATCACCAGAAAAACCACCATTACTCTTCAACCATGAGTTCAAACTCTTGGGATTAATGGAGCTACCATTGACGGTCTTACCATAGGAGTTAAGTGCCATAGCAACACTGGACATAAGGCAACCAGATTTACATACGTTGTCAGGACCAGAACCAAGAGTGTCGGAACCCCATTAAGAATCACATTACTTATAGAGAGGATAAGATCTAGCAGAGACAAGAGCCAAAACAACGAGAAGAGCGAAAACTAATTTCATTTTACTTTAATTATATAGATATTTATTGATTAAATTATTATTTATTTTTTATAAACTATTGCAATTATAAATAATTAGATTTAAAGAATGGATTTATCATAATGTAAATAGACATCTACAATATATATCCAATGTAAAAATTTAGAACTTTTTTATGTAAGATTTTATTTTAACTAAATTACAGCATCGCTAAATGGGTATTGATTAAATTACTTTAATTTATATTTAGATGACTTCCTTGAAAATAATTTAAAAAGGAATTTAGACACAGTTTGTGGTGTATTCTTCTTTCTTTTATCTATTCTCTCTATCTTATTTAATTAATTTGAGAATTATCTTTTTATTTTCATATCTAATTTAACCACAACTTTTTTCATCGTAACCACTCAATAACTCTGATTACTTATTTAGTCTTTGTAAATTGCATCCTTAAATAAAGTAAGTATTTAAAGAAGTGTAATAAAAATTTAAAGCTAATTGTAAAGATAATATATTTTTTATAGGAATACCTTACTGAATGAATTTTAATTCATATTTTAATGTTACTAATTATTTTCCTTTTAAGTAAAGATTTAGAATTATTATGTTCATTAAACTTGTGGATTTTTTTAATTATAAATTTTATCATAAAATTAACAATCTACCATTAAAATTCTAAAGTTTTAAAGTTGTAAGTAGAGAAGTTGTATGCTTAAAGTAGCTCACTTTCAAAAAATAATTAATATCTTTAAAAATTGTAAGAGACTACTATTCTAAATTTATGACTTATATTAGTTAAGAACTATTTATGGATATTAGGGTTTTAATTTCCTTGAAAAATAGAAAAAATCTATGCTGCAATATTGCATTAGTTAAGTTTGATTTGTTTTGAATATTAATTTCAGGCTAAGGATTTGTATTTTTTAAAATAAATGTAATCATTCTAACATACAGGTTATTTTCAACTTTACAAAAGGAATTCAAAAAATAAATATTTTAAATCTTTAAACTTTACTGTATTTAACTAAATTTAAGATTTCAGTTGTTTTTCCAATAGAAAATGATGCAATTCTCTTTACTTTTCAAATTACTTAGCACATATGTTTCTACTGAGTGAAACTATGAATTGAAAAGAATATCTATTTTTTCTTTTTATAAAATTTATTGAGTGTTTACATCTTTTAATATGTAATTAAATCACTCTCATTATCTTATTTATTATAATATTTTGTAAATTGTCTATTAACTCAATTTCAATTTCAAATATTTGTAACCTAAGCTTTTAATATAATGAATTCTGGATTTATTCGAATTTAATTCTTACTCATTTATCCTAAGAAATGAAAAGAAACTATTCATAAGTTTTGATTTATCTATATTTTACAAACTTTTTCAGTTTTAATAATTACTTTTCTAACTACCTAATAATATCAAAATTTATTTTACCATTTTTTTATCATAATAAAATAATAAGGTTATTGATGTCTAAGAGGATTCATTCACCTTATTAAAACAAAATCTTAGGACTATCTCTTCCTATTTTAAATTGGATTATTATACAAAATCCTTAATATAATAAATTGTAATAAAGACAAATTCAATATCAAAAACAATTTATTTAATATAATTAAGTGTATTTAATTGATGAACTGATTATTAAAATGGTAAGATTAAATTTTATTAATCACATATCAATAATTTTTTTTATAAGATTGTTTGCAATTATTTTTAATATACAATTTTGTTAATACTAACTATAAGACTAAGTGAAATTAAATTTACAGATTTTATAATAATTTAAATAATATATATATAAAATATTTCTTAAAATCAATCAGGAATTTAATCATTCAAGTTATAAATAGATGTTTAATGTTAAATATGAGGAGTTGAAATCTCTTTATTTAATTTGTAATTAGGAAGCATAAATATGAGCTATTCTGATTTTATTTAATTAACAGATTACACACTGTCTTTTTTTAATAAGTTCTCAAATGAAAAGATTGAAAGTAAATTATTGTGAGAAGGGATTTTCCTTTTTCTCCTTAAATTTTCATTCTTGGTTGGCATAGTGATAGGTGAAGGATCTACATCTTACTTTATAATATTTGAGCTTTCTATGTTATTAATTCTTAAAATATCTTGAACTTTAATATTTTATTCTTTGTCATTTTACTGTGATTACTTTTCTTAGTCAATATTTGAAATATTTATGGAAGAGGATTTATTAGAATCTAAATTCTATATTTTATTTTTTTTATGGTAAACCTACCATTTTTTAATTAAATCTTTTACTGCTACAAATACAGAATATATCAAACCAACTATTTCTAAAAATACAATCATGCAATATCCTATAATAATCATCCAAGAAATATTTATTCTTTAATCTTCACTAAAAGAGTCTATGTTAATTAAAAAGTAGAATAGAGCTATGCAGAACAAGAATAGTGTTTCTAGCACAATATTTTTATAATTCAAAAAATTAGTTTCGAAAGGTTTCTTTTTTATTAAATAACCTATAATTATCAAACTAGGAATAATTTATATGGATAATTACAAATAAGGAAATCCATATATTTCAATTATGGATAACGAATAAACTATTTTTCTAACGAAAAGCATAAATAAATATTCTGGTTACTTATGCTCAGCTGCAAAACTTTGAACAATTTAATTTTTACTCTTTTTCTTTTTTAAAATATAAATTATTATCGGAGCAGGTACTATTGTAAAGAAAGTGATAATAACTAACGAAAAGTTAAAGTTATCAAGTTCGTCATCTAATCTAATATTAACCATTTGGAGGGTAGCTGAGAACAAAAACTATAAATACACTACTTGCAGTAATTCAATATAAGTTCCTTAAGATAAACGGTTTAAAATTAAATTAACTAATAAAGAGATTTTGGAATCATTTCTTTTTCTTAATATAAATCTAATTCCGTGAAGTAATCCAATAATAATTGATAGCAGAATTATTAGTGAGTAGAATTATCCTTTATGAAATAATATTAAGAATAATGTATTTTAAATTCTCTATATTAAAATAATTAATTACCTGTGTTGTCCATATAGTATGCAGTGAAATTATTTTCTTCAAATGTTTTATATGAATTTTAGAATTAAAATTTGCCATAGAATATCTCAAAAAAATTTTTGATAGATGACATTGTTATATCCGAAAATGAATTAAGGAATGACTATAAATTGAAAGGTTTACTATTAAAAAATAAATAAATATTTTTACTATTTATTTTATGTTTTGTTTATGAATTAAAGCTTACTTGATATTAAGGAAAACCATAAGATAAAAAATTTCAGACAATTCTACTAGAGTTTGAAGTAGTTAAAATTATGAAGAAATTGCTAAAGATATTGATCCAAAAATAGCTGATTGGGTAACAGCTTTAGTAGTATCTACAAGAGTTTCTGTAGCTGATTTTTCTGTCTCACTCATAGAATATGTAAGATTTACAGGTAAACTTCTTTCGTAAGGATATAAAACAATTTAATTATTATTATCACTATTTTAAAGACCATTTAGGTCGATATTTATCTCTAAATTATATGGTGGATTATTCTTAGGATCAAAAGTAATTAAATATTAATTTAATGTTTTTTAATGAATGATATATGAAAATAACAACTTTGGATTCATAGTAATTCTTATTTTTTATTAGATTGCATCAACATTAGAGTTGTATCCTTTATCAAATTTAATGATTAATTAATTTATTTCTGACTAATTTAAAGTGAAGGTAAGATATTAAATAGTGTCACAAGTTTTAGATATTGAATTAGTAATGGTATTTAATGGACATTAATCTAAACATAATTAGTTAAATACATATTATCCACTTGAACATTTGACAGTTTCACAAGTTTCATTCAACTGATTTGCTACTAATGGATAAGGGCATTTTAAAATACATTGGTTATTATCTAATTAGAAATAAGGGCTTTCACAAGATATACATTAATCTTTTAAATAGCCAATGCAATGGATAATTGAAATTTATTAACATTCTTAAGTTATAATATTAACAGCATACCCGTCAGGACACTAATTCACACAAGTTAATGGGGATAATTTATAAAATCCACTTTAACATTATTTACAATTTAGAGGATCTAAACAAATTTCACAAAAGGAAATACTTGATGAGCACATTTTACAAATATTCACTCCATTTTCTTAGGTAAAAAAATATCCTTAATCACAAGAACCCTAGCAAGAATTATTTACAAGAAAATGATTATTTAAACATTAATCACAAATTGTATAATCAAAAGAACATTGTTAACAATTATCTACAGAACATTATCTGCAAAGTGAATTAGCTGTATCTAAAAAATAATTCCTATTTTATAAAATTAAATTAGAAAATTAAATAAAAAATATTCTGTATTTTAAGAAATGGTCTGTTGATTAAAAATAATCTTTTATTAACCAAATAAACACTTTTATTATTTTTAGATCCTAGAAATAAGTTAGTTAGTTAGTTTGTAATTAATATTTTTCGACTTTCTTGTCTTAAAATATTTATATTATTAATTAAAAAAACTTGTCATTTCTTCTTGTAAATTAGGAGCTTATTTTTTAATTTCTTGAAAAAAACTTAATACTTTTTATTTTGCAATCAATCCCTCAATAAATTAAGTTAATCATTATTAATTTTTAAAGCATAATAAAAAATCATTTAATTTTGAAAAATATTAAGTTCTTAAACTTACATGTTTGGACAATCTGATTTCTGAATACAAGAGATAGTAGTTCCTTCTTTATTAATGAATTAATAATATCCGCTTTCACATGTTATACAAGTGGAAGAATTATTGCAAGTTTAACAATTTTAGATGCATTATTTGCATTATCCAGAAGAAGAATAATGAGAAGAGGGGCATGTTTAAAAACAGTCACTTAAATTAGGTTATAAATTGTAAGAAAATGAACAAATATCACATTTTGATAAGTCTGTAGAATTACAAGTATTACAATTTGAAATTGTACAACTAGATTATCTGCATATTCCTGAATCTTCTATATAGTTAACAGGGCAAGAATTGAGGCATTGATATTGTTAGGAAGAGTCTTAGAACAATAAAAGTTAAACTCCACTTATATTACTGCATTAAGTACAATCATTTCCTGTTGTACATTAATCACAATTATTTATACAAGGATAACAAGCTAGTCCAACTCTATAATATTTACTTGGGCAAGTTAAAACACATTAAACGGAGTTAAAAAGGAGAGTTCCTGATTTACATTAAGTACAGGTTGTAGAATTGTTGCATATTTGGCAATCTGATAAGCAAGATGTGCATTTCATTGCAGAAGTATTATTAAAATAAAAATCTGGGCATTATGAAAGGCATTAATTATTATTTAGTAAGAAATATCCTGTATTGCATTATGTACAAGTTGAACTATTGCTACAAATACTACAACTACTTAAACAATTCTAACAAATATAATTGTTATCTCCATAATATTAAATTGGACATATGCTTAGACAGCTAGATAACCCAAATTTGTAATATCCATTTGCACAAATAAAGCATTCATCTTACGAAGGGCCAAAGCAAGTTGAGCATGCGCTATTGCAACTATTGCAATTTAATTAGTTTAGATTATAATATTAATTAATTTAACATTGTTTATTACATTCTCCACCATAATTAATTCCCGTACCACTACATGTCTAACACTAAAGACTAGAAGGACCACTGCATGTTTAACAATTAGGATCACAAGGAATGTAATAACCTGTTAGGGTATCTGTATAATAATTTGATGGTTTAGTAACAGGAACTAATTAAATAAGAAGGGATATTGGTTCCTCACATTAGTAAGATGGGTTAACGTAAAATGAACCCTAACACAACTCACACCTTGAGAGAATACTATTGTACTTTAAACAATTGCCATCTGTAATTTTTTTACACGTTTTATCAAAATTAGAAAAATAGTAACCTAAATTAATATAAAATCATAAGTTATGGTAAAAATTTTGATTAGGATTAATTGAATTAATTTTTGGTATTTTTCCTAATCAATTTAAAAGGAATTTCCCTGAGAACTTATTTAAACAAATAATTTGATTAATAATATTTACCCAATGGGCAATCTGATGAACTGTAAGCACAATTTGTTTGATTCAAATAATATGGGTAATAGCAAGAAGTGCATTTATTATCTAGCCCTTTAGCACTACATTTACTTTTAGTTTAATCATATATATCACAAGTTCCATATAGCGTATTTAGGATATAAGTTGCGGTAGAACAACCTAAAACACACTAAAAGCTAGAATTTAAATAATACCCTGAATTGCATGATGTACAGTTATCTGAGTAAGGACCAAAGCATGTTTTACACGATACATTACAAGCAAAGCAATTTGAAGAATTTGCATAGAAACTAGAACCGCATGTTGAATAACATTTCTCTCCTAATTTAAATACACTTTTAGTCTTACATTAATTGCATGATACAGAATTGCTACAGCTTTAACATCCTTAAGGGCATTTTGCATATTAAATATTTAAATTTTTTATCCCTATTTAATTTTGTTATCCATTTCCCTAAACAGTTGTTATTTATAACACCTTTATTTTATGCATTTTTAGGACAAAATTAATTTATAGGTAAAAAAACGAAAGAGATTTTAATGAATTTAAAAATATTTACAATTTAATTTGATGTGTCTGTGTGAGGAATGGCTAAAGTATAAGTGTAAAGTTTATCTATTGAAGATCCATAACAATAATTTTAGTTAGATTAAGAAGAAGAAATAATAGTTCCTGTATATGCAATATTATTTACTTTTACAAGAAGATTTGAAGAAGTTATTGAGAAATTATCTATTCCAACAAGTGAAAAAGTAAATTAAACTTAGTAATGAGACTCAGAAATAAGAATGTTTTGAGAATATATTTAATTTTGATTGAGAATAACTGCTTTAAATTGTAAACTAGAGTTGTTAATACAATTTATGATGCAACCACTTGTAATGAAATTATGAGTAGATGAATCATATATATAAGGATTGGTTCCTATAGAAGTGTTTTGCATATTGTCCTCGCATTATTTTTATAAGTTATTTTACTGAAGTATATATTAGTAATCTATTAATTTTTTAGTTTTTAATAATTATTCAAAATTAAAATATAAAATAAAATGGAGTAGAGTGATACCTTAAGCTTAGATAATATTTATAAAGTGTATTAAAAGAGTTAGAGAATATGAAAATTATTTTATCACCATATTATTATCAATAGCCTTCCTTATACACCTTTTTTCAATTTTATATCCTTTTTCAATTTATTGTTTATTTTTAATGTTTTTTTAAATATTATTATTAGTCATAAGATTATAGACCATAAATTGCCTTTTTTATCATTTTGTGAATATCTTTTCCTTTATTTGCCTGATCTTTAATTAAATAAAAGTAAGTAAATCTTATCTTTGAACTAAATAAAATTACAAATAAATTAATCTATTTGTTTTTTTAAAAGCTAAATCTAATATTATTCTCTTATTTTAAATATTTTCAAGTTTTTTTAAGGCATAGTATAGTATTTATTATTTCTTTTCATGTATTTCTTAAAAGCTTTTTAAAATTATTTATTAATTACTCTAAATAATATTTTAAAGAATATACTTTAATTAATAAGGAAAATCTATGACCAACTAAATTAAACTATATTAATAATAAATCTGAAATTTAGTAGAAATGAATAAACAGTAATTGAGGATTCTTACAAGTTATGAGGTAGACCTGAATTTAAATACTTTACGACATACATTCGTAAGTTCAAAAATTACTTACAATTTACTAGGGATTACGATAATATGAATCCTTAGAAACAAATGATTGATATTATAACTTTTTTAATATATTCTTAATTTAGAAAAAGTTGCTATTTTTTTATTCTTAGAGACTTGAAGAATTGGGTAATTCTTCAATGGCTGAATAAAATTCTTAGAGCACCTAATACAGTAATTTATATAATTATTTACAAAAATAATGAAAGAAAAATAGAATATTTAATTAATTAATTAATTAATCTAAATATAAATTTATGATACTTAAATTAATAGGAATTAATTTTAAATTTTTAATTTTTAGAAATTATACTTATATTTTCCTATAAATTAATTGGAATTTATTTTATAATTATTATCAATAGATATAATATACCTATGTAAAGTTTTTCAAAAGTTAATTATATCCATATTTTATTCTTCTTTTTAGAGAATCTCTTTATTAGAGTTTATTTAAATACTAGGATATTTTTTTATTTAGGTATCCTAAGCCTCTGGTTATCCTAATTGTATGCATTTTTAAGTTTAAGGATTAGAAATATAAACAGAGTCTTATTTAAACTTAGACTTTATTAGGATTTTCTCTGAGCTTAATATCTTATTATTGGAAGAGAATTAACTGTTTATTATTGATTCTTAAGAGTTTGATAAAAATCCCATGGTAGATTTTCTTTTTCTTCTATATTTTAGTCTTTTCTCATTAGAACTAGGTAGCTTATCAGCACTTAAATTCATTATAAAAGAATTTGCTTCTATCTAATCCACTAAATCTGGTGTATTCTGATCTTCTTGATTGTTTTTTTATTAAGTTTTATCATTAGATAATACCTCATTTTTATTGTAAGAATAAATGTTATTGTAATCATCTTAGTCGATTTTTACATCTTTAATCTAAGCAAAATCGCTTAAAGTAAATCTTTTAGATATTTTTTAAGGTTAGACTTACTTTTTCTATTTATTTATTTTTATTTTTAACATTAGTTCTTTCATTTTCTTATGCCCTACTGCTAATAAGCCGATTATTTCAGCAAGAATTACTAGAGCAAAAAATAAAATAACAATCCATGCTAATACAATTCTAGTCTATTCATCAAAGGATGTATGATTTATTAAAGGATAAAAGGAAGCAATATTTAACAAGAAAAATCCTTCCATAAACAAATTTTTTCTATTTTATATATTACATTCGAAAGGCTTTTTATAGTAGACATACAAAATTATCATTAAGTTAGGGATTAGCTGTATAGATATTTAAAAATAAGGATTTCCATAAAGCAAGATTATTGAAATAGAGTAAATCAGCTTTCTTACATATAAAAGGATAATATATTCTGGATATTTTGTCTAGCCTTTAAAATTTTTTATGAGAGAGGATTCATATTTTTTTTTCAGCAAAAAGTACATAAGGAAAGGAGCAGGGAATATTATTAAATAAGTTAATGAAACAAAAAATAAATTAGTAGCATCTAAAAGTGTTTCTTTAGGAATGTTAACCATTTATAGAATAGTAGTAAATACAAACTAAAGATAGATCATTTATAATAGTTCCACGTAAGAGTTTTCTTTTATTGTTTAGATTCCCTTTGATAATATTTCAATAACTTTATCAGAAATTCTCATTCTTTTTAAAAAGAATTAAGTTGATCCTAAAATTAAATGAACACTAACTATCGTGCCTATTAAAGTAAATAATTATCCTAATTTAAATATAATTTAATTAATAAATAATTAGTTAAAATTTACAATTGTTAAAAATACCTGAATTATCTATAAAGAATGCTGTAAATTAATTTTAATCAAACTAAGGATAAGATGAGAGAAAAGGAAATCCATCATTAGATAGTGCAAAAATATTAGGTACAAATTTCATTTGCAACTAAGAAAATGAATGAAGAAATTTTTGTAGGTTAACAGGTTTGCTTTTTAATAAAATAAAATTATTTATTGCAAAATTATAAATAAGAATTGTATTATTTTACTAAATATCAATGAATGTCATCAAATACCAAATCTCTGTTATCTCTACTAATGAAGATAATAATTAAAATTAGCTTGTGAATACTAAAGATAAAGAACCAGCAATTAACGTTGTTGTGATTATTGAAGTAGATTAGGAAATCATTTCTGTAGCTAATTTTTCCTTATCTGTTAGAGGGTATTTTAAATTTACTACTTCTTTTTATTAATATGGATATAGTATGAACCCTAAGTTACCATTATCGCTTTTTAAGCCTTATAAATTAACTCTTAGGGTTTATTACTCAGGTGGATTATTTAAAATATTGAAGGAAAGATAAAACGATTATTAATTGATCTATTAGAAAGAATACGAAAATTCAATGTGAGGATCAAAATTTATTTATATAATAGTTTCAAGTGATTATATATTAGTAGTAAATCCATTATCAAAATTAATAATTATTTTATTTTGATCTGTAGCATTTATCACTTTAAAAGATTTATATACAATTACGTCACAGGTCTTGAATACCGAATTTTATATTGTGCCTGAAGGACAAGAACTTATACATTAAAAATTGTAAATGAATTCTGCTTGATTACAGATCAATGAGTCACATGAGTTTGTTAAATAATTAGGAATTAAGTTTATAGGACAGGTCAGAATGCAAGAATTATTTTACAAAATAAAGTATCCATTAATACATTAGCTACATTAGTCTAAAGCGTAGGATAAGCAGTTTTAAATATTTATCTAGTTACATTTCCTCAAAATTATATCAGGAGCATATCCATCTGGACATTAAGCCACACATAACCCTGATGTTAGTTAAAAGTATCCGAACTAACATAAATTACAATAGTTGTTAATAATACATTGCTCACAATTGCTTATCGCTGTTTAACAAGGCTAACAAACATTTATATTATTTTATATTGTACCAAAATTACCAATCGAACAAGTTTATACACAATTATTACTCCCTTCTAAATAATAATTTTATTGGCATTTCTAGCACATTTATTCACTACTAGAACACACTAAGCAATTACTTACTAGACATGGTGTGCAGAGAAGATTTACAGTATCTCTAAAGTAATTTCTATTATTTCATAATTATATTATTTAATAAAAATTTAATTTTTATTTGCAATTTAAAAATAACAAAATTTTATAAATAATTAAAATCAAATGATTTTAATTGATTTAATTGGTAAAAGTGAAGTGAGAATTTTTTAAAAAGTTAATAATCTCAATAAAAATAGGTTTAAATCAATATTTAAATCTAGTGATAAATATTACTATAAAGGGCAATCTGCTTAAAGAATACAAGCTACTGTGTTATTCTAAGTGTCTTTTTAAGAATAGTAGGTTGAATTACACACATCACAGTATAATCCATTAGAGCAAGATTAGCAGTTAGCAATACAAGAAGAACATTACCCATTATTAGGATAATAAGAATTAGGACAAGTTTATAAGCAAGAAGTCAAATTAGGCTAAATATAGTAAGTATTATTGCAAACATCACATTTTGAGGGGTCTATTGAATTACAGCTTAAGCAATTCGTAATGAAACAATTAGATTACTGACAGAAGAATCCACTAATAATATAATTTGTTGGACATGTGCTTACACAAGCAACTGTTGAAGAAGAAGCATATACATAATAACTAACTCCTCCAACGACACTGCATTAATCACAAGTAACTCCGTCTTAGCATATTTAACAATTAGATATACAAGTTGAGCATTCATAATTTGAATTATTTTAATAATATCCATTAGGGCAAGAAGTCATGCATTAATTTCCATAATATAGATATTAACCAGCTAAACATAATGAACATGTTGTTCCATTTGAACACAATTTGCATCCATTCAAGCAAGGAGAGCATATTTAATTGTTTATATCGGTAAAATATTAATCAGGACAAGTAGAAACACACTAATTTCCATTTAGTAGATAAAATCCATTTAGGCAAGTTGTGCAAGAAGTTCCATTAGAACATGTTTAGCAATTTATAATGCATTTTTAGCATATATTAGAAGTATCGGGATAAAATTAAAATGGGCATGAATCTAAACAAGTTGAAAGTCCGAATTTGTATTTATTAGCTGAACAATTTAAACAATCTCCGTTAGTTGAACCAGTACAGGTAGAGCATTTAGGATCACATAGTTAACAAGAGGAAGTATTACTATTAAAATAATATCCTCCATTATAATTACAACTAGCGTTACAATCTCCACCATAATTATTTCCTAAAGGACATGAAGAACATTGTTAAGCTGAAGGACCACTACATGATGAGCACTAAGAGTCACAAGGAATATAAATTCCTGAGCTTTAATCCTTATAGAAATCAGATGGAATAGATACAGGGAGCAGAACTCCTAAGAGAGGTATAGGCTGCTAACAGGTGTAGTTACTGTCAACATAATAAGATGATTTACATACTTCACATCTATTCTTTATACCATTATATTTTACACAGTTTTATGTTGGAATAGTGGTGCACGAAAATGTAGAAGCATTAAAATATTAGCCTATTTTAATTATTTTTAAATAAGGAGAATGATAAAAATAGGCTGACTATAAATTAGTATGATTTAAATCCTAGTTATTGATATAATTCTATATCAGATTTAAGATAGATTAAACTAAAATAACAGATGATATAGTTGAATAAAATTTAAATGAAATAGATTGTAAAAATAAACAACTTAATCAAAAAAGCAGATTATAAATATATAATTCTACCTATTTAATATTTACTAAACTAGCTATCTTTCACTATTTCCATTATCTTAATATGTAATTTAATAGTAAAAGCAGCTTATATTAAAAATCTATTTATTAAACTTTCTAATTTTTATAAATTATATTATTTATTTATGAATCCATTATATTTAAAGATTTTTAAACAATTATCAAAAAATTTCTTCTATTCTAAAGTTGAAATAGTGGTTAGTAATCTTAAAAAAAAAAATTAATTCAAATATAACTAAATTACCATATGGGCAGTCATCATTTGATTTTGCGCAATTTGTGTTAGCTAGATAGAAAGAAGTATTACAAGTAGAACAAGTATTATCGCTATTATTTTTTACATTACAATTGCTACTATTTTGACTGTATGTACCACAAGTTGTAAATAGATCATTTTTAATATATTGAGTATTTGTGCAGCCTTAAACGCATTAAAATATATCATTTACATAATAGCCTGCTATTGGACAAGAGGTACAATTATCTGAATTTGGTCCAAAACAAGTTTTACACTAGGAATGGCAACTTGCACAATTAGAGGATGATTTATATTAATTATTATTACAAGATGAAACACATTTTTCTCCAAGTATAAAATTGGCTTTAGGTTTGCATTGGTTACAGGTAAGAGAATCACTACAACTCAAACAACCTTGTGGACATTTTCCAAAGAGTACCTCAATTTTTTTAATAGCAAATGAAGCAGTTGTAGATGTGCTCTTAATTTAGAATAACTATAATATATAATAATAACAAATATTGAATTAAGTAGATTAAAGAATCTTTAATTTATTTTATGATGAACTAAAAGATAGTAAAATCCTTCAGCTTTTTCAAGCTAAAAAACAGAATCTTAATTAAACTTACTAAAGGATTAGTGATATCTTAATGGGATAATATTAGATTATAAGTGTAAAATTAATCTAGCCCACTGCCTTCACAAAAATTCTGCTATGTCTATGAGGAAGATGTTAAAGTTCCACTTTAAGCTATATTGTTAGCCTTTACTAATAAATTCGAAGATGTTATTTAAAATCCATCCAGACCAATTAAAGATGCACTTAAAATAACTTAATAATGTGGAGTTGCTATAATATTACTTAGCTAAAATATTTAATTTGGTTTTATTACAGCTGATTTAAATTTTATATTTGCATTATTATTGCAGCTAATCAAGCATCCACTTGTTATCATTGCGTTAGATATTGGATCATAGATAGTTGGTTGTGTATTAGAGGTTGTTACAGAAAAATTATCTTCGCATTCTTTGGAAAAATAACTGATATAACTCTACTGCCTATAATCTATTGTTAAAATTTAGTTATAAGCATTATTATATTAAGATCTTATTAAATTTAAGAATACCTTAACAAAATATTGATTAGAAAATTGAAATAATAATTATCAATTTAGAAGGAAATGGTTGATTCATTTGTTAATTGTTTAGTTAGATTTTTACAAAAAAGTGTTTCTTTTTAAAATTTATAATAATTTGTTTGTTATTAATAACTTTAATTAATATATCTTAAGGTAGAGTTAAAAAAATCCCAATAGATTTTTTTGATCAAAAGTTGAGTTAAAAGTTTATTTATAACATCAATTTTCGTCCTTCTATTTAATAATTAATTAACCAATAAAAGATTCTTCACTATTTTAAAACTAAACCATTGTTAATACTTAATTAATTTGTAAAAAGTTTCCTTTTTAATCAAATAACATAAAATATTATGAATTCTATCACCCTTAACTAATCAAAAGTAAATCAATCATGATTAAGTGTGTTTTTATTATTCATATAAATTAATATATGAATTTAAAATTATGAAACATATAAAACCTTAATGTTGGAATAAAATTTAAATTCATTTTAATTTGAAATTTAACAGTAAGTTAGTTCATATATTTCTTAGACAAACAAAACTTTATTTATTTATAGGTTTGATTGATTATTTTTTAAATTAGTACAAGAATTAGTTTATTTTAAAACTTTTTGTAATATTTAAGTTAAATACCTACAAAAATTGTGCAATTAAAAATATTAATGAACTCAAATAAATTCCTTTTTAATTTTAATATTTACAAAAATCAATTTATTAAGTAAAACATTATTAAATCTTCTTATTAATTTTTAAAGTAATCTTAACTTTATATACTTTAAACTAACATAAATTAAGACCCACTTTAATAATGATCTAAAATACACTAAATTTTGAAAACAAATTTTAATTTAAAACAAAAATTAGTTAAAAAGTAAGTTAATTAATTAGGATTTGTTGTATGTTTAATAAGCTAAATGAATATTTATATGATAACAGTTAGATTGGGGCTAGCTATTTCATAATAAAATAAATTATTTAAGTTTAGTAGTTTAAATTAATACTATTTAAAAATAAATTTTAGAGTTTTCTTAATAATTGAATAGTTAGTTTACTTCAAGCTTTTATATACATAATTATTTAATTAGAATTTATGTATGAATGTAAGTATGTATATTTATTTTCCATATTAAAAATAATACTAATGATAATTACTTTAGAAATTCATTCAACAATTTAATATAACTAAATCTTCCTATTAATTTAAAATATCTTCTTTCTCTGCATTTGGTTTTATACTAGGAGATACGATTAATTAAGTTTATTAAGTTTCTTGCTAGCTGATTTGTTGTGATTATAAAGTTTGAAGAATAGAAATAGGCACAGAGCCTGGTCTAAGTATTGTTTCCATAGGACTTTTCTTAGAATTTAACATTCTATTATTAGAAGAGAATTAACTAGCTGTAATTTAAACAAAAGAATTTATTGAAAATCCCAAAGCAGAGTCTTCTTTAATATTTTATTAAACTTTTTTTTCTTTTATATTGGGTATTTGATCAGCACTTAAATTCATAATTAAAAACTCTCCTTCTACATACTCGTTGACTTAATTAGGTATATTCATATCTTTTTGATTAATCTATAAGAGAGTTTTACACTTTGAGCGGCGATCACTATTATTACATTAATCTATATTATTCTAATCCTATTAGTCGAGTTTTATTTCTTTTATCTAAGCTAGGTCGCTTAAAGTAAAACTTTTAGAATTGTTTAAAGGCTACACTTTTGTTTTTAATTTATTTGCTTTTATTTTAACTATTAATTCTTTGATTTTTTAATAAACTACATAAATAATCCCTATAAATTCAGCAGTAATCATGAGAGTGAAAAATAAAATTATAATCCATGATAATATGATTCTAGTTGATTCATCTAAGGCAGTATGGTTAATTAAAGGATAAAATATGGCAACATTTAGTAAAAAAAATCCTTCTATAAATAAAGATTTTTTGTTTTAAATATTAGATTCGAAAGGCTTTTTATAATAGATATATACTGTTATCACTAAATTAGGGACAATCTGAATTGATATTTAAAAGAAAGGATTTCCATATAGTAGGATAATAGATATAGAGTAAATAAGTTTTCTTAGATATAAAAATAAAGCATATTCTAGGTACTTTGATTCACCTTTAAAATTACATATGATAGAGTAATCATTATTTTTTTTTAGTAAATAATAAATTAGGAAAGGAGCAGGGAATATTATTAAATAGGTTAGTGAAACAAAAAATAGGTTTGTAATATCTAAAGATGTTCCTTAAGGTACATTAATCATTTGAAGGATAGCGGTGAATATAAATTGAAGATAGGTGATTTATAACAGTTCAACATAAGAGTGTTCTTTTATAGCTTAGATTCCCTTTGATAATAAATTAATAGCCCTAGCTGAATATCTCATTCTTTTTAGTAAATATTAAACTGATACTAATATTAAATGAAAACAAACTAGGACACCTATTAAAGTAAATAATTATCCTATTTTAATTAATTATTTAATAAATTTTTATAGAAAGAATTGATTTTAAAATATACCTGAATTGTCTAAAAAGAATGCTGTATATTAATTTTCATTAAACTAAGGATAGGATGAAAGGAAAGAAAATTCACCATAAGATAGTGCAAATATATTTGGTATGAATTGCATTTATAGCTAAGAAAATGAATGAAGGAACATTTGAAGATTAATTGGTTTTCTATTTGATATAGTAAAATATTTTAGTTTAAAACTTAATAAAAAATCTAAATAAACTACTTAATTTCAATGAATATCATCAAATACCAAAGTTCTGTTATCTCTACTAACTAAGATAATAATTAAAATTAGCTTGTAAATACTAATGATAAAGAACCAGAAATTAATGTTGTAGTGATTACAGAAGTAGATTATGAAACCTATTAGATTGCTTATTTTTCATTATCTGATAGAGGGTAGATTAAATGCACTTACCCTTCTTATTAGTAAGGATTTAGGACTAATCCTAAATCTCCACTATCGCTTTTTAAGCCTTATAAATTAACTCTTAGAGTTTATTAATCTGGTGGATTATTTAAAATATCTAAAATAAGCTAAAAAGATTGCTAAGAAATCTATTTAAAAGTATATGAAAATTGAATATCAGTATCTAAATTAACTTATGCAATACTTTCAAGAGATTTCTCATTTGTAATGAATCCATTATCAAAGTTAATAATTATTATATTATTATCAGTAGTCGAATAAGCTAATTTAAAAGATTTATATGCTATCTAATCGCAAGTTTATAATGATGAGTTTTAAATTGTGCCAGAAGGACATTAGCTTATACATTAAAGATTATAAATAAATTCTAATTAACTGCAGGTAGAAAGATCACAGGTGTTTGTTAAATAGTTAGGAATTTAGTTAATAGGGCAGGTTAAAATGCAAGCATTATTTTATAAAATAAAATTTTGATTACACTAACTACATTAGTCTAAAGTATAAGTTGAACAATTTTAAATATTTATCTATATACATTAATTTGATATAATATCTGAAGCATATCCATCAGGGCATTAAGCTGTACATTTTCCAAACTATTTTTTTTTATAGTATCCAGGCTAACACTAATTACAAGTCACTTTGTCAATACATTATAGACAATTTTTTACTGAATTTGGACAGTCTATACAAACATTAATTTTATGTTAAATAGTACCATAACCAATAGGGCAAGTTTGTATACAAATATTGCTCCCGTATAAATAGTAACTATTTTAACATTCCTAACAAGTTAAATCACTACTAGAACACACTAAGCAATTGCTTACTTTACAAGGAGTACATAATAAATTTGTTTTATCTATAAAATAATTCCTATATCATGATAAAATATAATTATTAGTTTAAAAATAAATAAGTTTTAAAATATTTTCAACTTTAAAAGATTACTAAAAATTAGATGGAATTAATATTTTAAAGATAATATTAATTTATTGGCACAATAAAGTTTTAATATTATTATGATTAGTTCAACAATTTAATGATTTTTATTATAATAGAATTTAATAATATTTTAATTTAATAAATAGGAAAATTTACTGTAAAGGGCAATTAGCTTTATGGATACATGCTATAGTATTATTCTAAGTGTCTTTTTAAGAATAGTAGGTTGAATTACACACATCACAGTATAATCCATTAGAGCAAGATTAGCAGTTAGCAATACAAGAAGAACATTACCCATTATTAGGATAATAAGAATTAGGACAAGTTTATAAGCAAGAAGTCAAATTAGGCTAAATATAGTAAGTATTATTGCAAACATCACATTTTGAGGGGTCTATTGAATTACAGCTTAAGCAATTCGTAATGAAACAATTAGATTACTGACAGAAGAATCCACTAATAATATAATTTGTTGGACATGTGCTTACACAAGCAACTGTTGAAGAAGAAGCATATACATAATAACTAACTCCTCCAACGACACTGCATTAATCACAAGTAACTCCGTCTTAGCATATTTAACAATTAGATATACAAGTTGAGCATTCATAATTTGAATTATTTTAATAATATCCATTAGGGCAAGAAGTCATGCATTAATTTCCATAATATAGATATTAACCAACTAAACATAATGAACATGTTGTTCCATTTGAACACAATTTGCATCCATTCAAGCAAGGAGAGCATATTTAATTGTTTATATCAGTAAAATATTAATCAGGACAAGTAGAAACACACTAATTTCCATTTAGTAGATAAAATCCATTTAAGCAAGTTGTACAAGAAGTTCCATTAGAACAGTTTTAGCAATTTATAATGCATTTTTAGCATACATTAGAAGTATCAGGATAATATTAAATAGGGCAAGAATCTAAGCAAGACGAAAGCCCTAACTTGTATTGACTAGTTGAACAAGATATACAATCTCCGCTCGTTGAACCAGTGCAAGTAGAGCATTTAGGATCACACTATTAGCAAGAAGAAGTACTACTGTTAAAATAATATCCTCCATTATAATTACAACTAACATTACAATCTCCTGCGTAATTATCTCCAAAAGGACAAGACAAACACTACTAAGTAGAAGGACCATTACATGTAGAGCACTAAGAGTCACAAGGAATATAAATTCCTGAGCTTTGATTCTTATAGAAATCAGATGGTATTGGCACCGGGATGAGAACTCCTAAGAGAGGTAATGGTTGACTGCAAGTGTAGTCACTAGCTACATAATATGAAGATTTGCAAACTTCACATCTATTCTTAACACCATTATATTTTAGACAATTTAATGTTGGAATAATAGAGCATTAATGTAAAGAAGCATTAAAATATTAACCTATTTTTAATTATTTTTAAAATTAGAAAAATAATAAAGATAGGCTGGCAATGAATTATGATTTTTTATAAAAATCCTATTTATAAAATTCTCTATCAAAATTAAATTAAAGTATGAAATAACGGTTTAAATAATGCTTTTATGGAGTTAAAAGAGAAATTTATTTTTCAAATAACAATTTTTAATTTTAATCATCATTTTAATATAGCATTTAATATAAAATTACTGTTAATATTATTTAGATCATTTAAAATATTACTTAGTATTTTCATACTCCTTAAGGGAAATATTTAAGAGTAGAAATAACTTTATGTCTAAAAAATTATTTAATCTTCTAATTTGTGTTAGTTGAATTAAAAATAATAATTTACTGATAAAAAATTTAATTAAATAAAAATTATTTAACAAATTCTCGAATTTCTTTGTTTCAAAATTGAAGAATCGGTTTAAATTCCATCTATTCTAAAGTAGAAATTGTGGTGAATAAAGAGAGAATGAAAATTAAAAAATAATTCAATTACCTATTGGACAGTCTTCATTAGATTTTGCACAATTTGTGTCTGCTAGATTATATTAAACATTGCAAATTGAACATGTATTATCACTATTATTTTTTACACTACAATTGCTAGGGTTTAAGTTATAATTACCACATATTTGAAATAGATCATTTTTAATGTACTAAGTATCAGCACACCCTTATATACACTAAAAGTTATCATTTACAAAATAGCCGGTAGAGGGGCAGGATGTGCAATTATCTGAATTTGGTCCAAAGCACGATTTACAAGATGAATGACAACTTTCACAGTTAGAAGGCGATTTATATTAATCACTATTACAGGAAGAAATACATTTTTCTCCTAAAATAAAATTGGCTTTAGATTTGCATAAGTTGCAGGAGAGCGAATCACTGCAAATTGAACAACCTTGAGGACATTTTCCATAGAGTAACTCATAATTTTTAATTGCAAACGAACCTGTAGTGGATGTACTCATAATTTAGAATATCTATACATTTTAAGAAAGTAAATGAATTGATTTTTAAGAATTTATAAAAAATAATCTTTATTTCAGTTCTAAAATTATACAAATAATTAATTGGCAAGTAATTGTTGTTTAATTAAGATTATATCTTCTTCCTAAATTACTAACTATAAAGTTAATCTTAATAAACTTACTAATGGATTGGTTGCATCTTAATGAGTTAGTACAAGATTGTAAGTGTAAAATTAATCTAGTCCGCTTCCTTAACAATAATTCTGCTATATCTGTATGGAAGTTTTCAATGTACCACTTTAAGTTATATAGTTAGCTTTTACTAATAAATTTTAAGGTGTTATTATAAATCCATCTAAACCAATCAAAGTTGCACTTAAAATAACTTAATAATGAGGAGTAGCTATAATATTACTAATTGAAAGTATTTAATTTGGGTTCAATACTGCAGATTTAAATTGTATATTTGGATTATTTTAGCAATTAATCATACAACCACTTGCTATAATAGACTGAGCGGTTAAATCATAAATATATGGCTGTATATTAGAAACTGTTGATGAAAAATTATCCTCACAATCTTTGGAAAAAGAATCTATATATACCTACTTTCTATAATCTATTTATAAAATATAGTAAAATATTATTTTTCAAAATTTTTTAATGTTTGAGTATACCTTATGATAATATTTATTAGAAAATTGAAAAAAGGATTATGATTTTAAAGTGGTGAGATGTGCACATTTACTTTAAAAAGAAAAATGATTTACTTTTTTTCCCTACTTATAATTGATTGATGCTACTTTACTACCTTAATTAATAATTCTTTTAATTTTGATGGATGGTTTGAGCATTTAAACTGCAAAAATTGAGTAAAAATTTTAATAAAAATAATAATACTAAGCATAACTTTATAATTTACAAATATAAACTTAATTATTTTAAGATAAATATTTTCTACCTAATTATTTTATTAAAGGTAGAATCTTTTTTGAAATATAAAACTTTATTTTAATTTAACTAGATCCCTTTTCTTTAATCCTTTATGATAATAATTGAAATGAGTTTGATTCTTAAGATTACATTATTATTTGCTCATTATAGAAAGTTACTTCATTTTTAAATCATTAAAATATATCAAATATTTTAAGAAAATACTAATATTTTATATAGCACTTCCAGTAATTAGAATTTTGCAAAACTCAAGCTGCAAAATTTTAATTCTTGATTTCTTAAAATAATTTTGAGATAAAAATCCTTTAATCAATAAAAACATATTTACAGATATTTTTTATTATATACTTTATTATTTATAAAATCTTCAAACCATAAAATAAATTAATTCACTCATAAAATAAAATCAGTTTATATTTTTAAATTCGAGTATAATAAGCTACTAATATTTTTGATTTGCTACTTTCTTATAAACTTTTTGTGTATGAACTCTATTAAAATATAAAAAAATATTATTAAATTAATAAAAATAACCTAAACAGATTAGAATTCTTCTTACTTTTTATGTAGATTTTATAATTTGAGATATGCCATAATAATCAAACTTTAGACGTCCTATAGAAATTTTTTAAAAATATCAATTAAGATTGAAATATATTTTTAAATATTTTAATATTCGATAACCTGCTTGTAATATCAATTATGTTTGCATCATATCTTAGAAATACTTAGAATCTTCGATTAAAAGATTTATTAAAACCTAATTACAAAATAAACTCAAATAAATTATTTAAGTATTAGTTAGTAAGTTGGTTAGTTATCAAAATGATTAGAAAGGCAATTACTCTAGCTAAATTATTATCAAGAAATTAAAATAGTTTCATTCATTTAGCTAATCAGTAGAAAGCAATTATATATAAACCATATGCTTCTTTTGGCTTCTTCTCAAATATATTTCTATCGAAAGAATAAAAACATTTGAAGTAATTGGCTTAGCAATTATATGAAGTAGATGCTACTGAAAAAGTTATTAAAATGAAAGAGATCATAAATTCTAAGGAATAAAACTTTAAGAAAAAAGACTACGATTATTATTACTTTGATTAGCTTGTATTGGCAGAATATTTAATGAATGCTGGTAAAGTTGAGGAATGTAATTCTATCCTTAAATAGTTTGATTAACCTTCAAAAAATATATCTTATGAAGAAGTATTGGCAAGAAAGTTATTTTTAAATTCTTCAAATCCAAAATTATTAAATGATCTTGAAAAAATTTTGAAGAATCCTACTGATTTTACTTCTCATTCTCTTCCTTATGGATAGTTAGTATTGGCAGGGGAGTATTTTAACTAAAAAAATGATGAAAAATGTGAAGAAATTCTATAAAAAGCAAGAGATAATATAGAAGTCTTACTTTAACATGATTAGGATAAATATTCAATAGGGTGCAAACATTATGTAAATGTTCTCATCTTATTAAAATTTATGTAGCTATACTTTAAACAAAAAAAGTTTAAAGAATTAAACAAATGTTTAAAATCTGCTTTTAAAAGTTGGGATATTTTAGAAGATAATAATACTTCTGCATTAGGATATGCTATAAATCGCTTTAATCCTATATACACTTAATTAATTGAAATGCAAATCAAAGTTTCTGAATTCTTCTAAGACTATTCAAGTGCCATCGATTACTATCAAACTATTATTATTAATTATGATAAAGTTAATTAGAATAATTCGTTGAAATTGATCAAATTAAAGCTTAGACAGTTAAACTGTCTCATCAATGAATCAGAATTTTCGGATTCCAAATAATTGCTTAAAGATTTAAAGGAAATGATCTAATAATACTAGCCAGATAATAATTATATTTAAGCCGAATACCTAATGTAAGAAATTTATTACAACTACAGAAGTAAGAAAAATATAGATTTAAATGAAAAAATTAATGAAGCTTCTTAATTCTGTCTGAAGAATAAAGTTCTTGATATGAGCTATGCTAGAATTCTCTTAATTTACCTAAGATTGAATTCTGAAAAAGGTGCTCCTGAATTACCACAAATTATTAACAATCTAGAGCTAATATTAAAAAGCATAGAAGAAGTTCCTGCATATATAATGGTAGATTACTATGTTTCTTCGGCTTAATATTATCTCTCTTAAAAAGATTAATTAAAAATGTCCAATTATATGAGTAAATGCATTAATTTACTAAAAACTCCTCCACCATAAACTTATTCTGTGGTTAGATCCTATTATGTTTGGATTGGAAACCTCTTATAGCTAGATCAAATAGAATAGGCTAAATAATTAAATAAAGAAGTAAAAGAATATGCTGATTCTACTTAAAATGCAAGTAAATCTGAAGAGCTTAAAATAAAATTATTATTGTTAGATATTGAACAAATAATTACTTTAACTGAGGTTTAAAATGAAAAGAAAAAATGAAAATTAAACTTATCAAATTAATCATAATACAGTTAATTACTTAATTATTTATTATAAGTAATAATTTTTAATTCATAAATATGAGAAAAAATGTTTATAATAAAAGTGGATTAAACTTTAATAATACTTTTTTGAATTAATTATAAAAAATTATTACTTTTATTTTTACATTAGAAATGTATTAATTTGCTCTTACTTTTAATACTTAAAGTTAAAAAATAATTTAATTTAATAATAAAGAATTAATTGAAATTTTATTTTTTATTTTTTAAAATATAAACTATAAGTAAATAAATTTTATTTTCTTTTTAGTTTATCATTTTTTATTCTTAAAATATCTAGAAAATCAAAAAAATTTATCTTTTTGTTTACAAACTCAAAATAATTTAAAAAACTTAGGCTAGCAATAGGGTTAGCTTATAAATGATGAGAATTTTATTCATAATTTTATAGGTATATTTACAATTCTTAACTTTTTAATATGAAAATTTTTAAATATTTAAATGAAATTAATAATAATTCTATTTTTAAAAATGTTTACTGTATAGATAGGATGAATCAAAACATAATAAAATTAAAGACTAATAAAGATTTATGTTTTTTAACATTAAAATAGTTAGACATTAAAATTCAAATTATAAAACAAAAAATATTTATTTGTGATAATAAGAAAATTAACAAATTATAGTTTGATTTTTTAAAGTATTAAAAATGGTAACCAATATTAATTACTCATCCTTAATTTTTTATAAATTAATTAACAATTTTTGATTATTATAAAACTTGTTTAAAATTATATAATTTTAAAAATAAGGTTTAGTTGGTTCTACTTTTAAAATAATAATATAATATTTATTTTTTATGTACTTTATAAAATTAAAATAATAATAATTAAAATTTAAATAATTTTTGCTGTTTCTTCAATTTTTTAAAATAAATACGATCCTTTTAATAAATAGTTAATAGAATTTAATCTAATAACGCATAAAAATCAAAGTTAAAAACGAAATTTAATACAATATTTAAAGATAACAATAATAAAGTAAGAATGAATAAATTAGGATTTTATATTTTAGCTCTCTTACTCTATGGGACATAGATAGTTAATATTATTATAGCTATTTAATTTTATAGACTAGGGTATATCGGTTATCTAATAATCTATTTGATATTAATTGTAGTTGAAAAATTAGCTATGTATATAGTATAAAGGAGTTCTTTTTTTGCGAATCAAAATATTGTCATATATGTTTTAGATTTCCTCTATTTAGGATTCCTAAATAATTATGATAATATTAGAAGCAAACTGCCTACTTTAACAAGTGTTAAAATCTTTATATGCCTATACCCTACTGTTCTGTTACAAAGCTACATAAATAATGACAAATCAGAATAAAATTTTTCAGTATTTCAAATAATTTATTACAGTAATTATTTGATTTAAATAACGCTCATCTCCTTGTTCTATTTAGAAACTCATTACAAGAAAAAATAATTGTGTTATAGCTTTATTACTCATCTATCTTTCTTTCTTAGCATCCGAAGTATGGTCAATTCAGAAGATTCATTTGGCATTAATTTAGGATTCTATTAATTATTGATTTGTTTTGTGAATATTTTGATAATATTGATTAAGCTAATAGACTAAGAAAGATATTTTATGCTTAACATAGTTTTATTTATAGTTGGAAATTATATGAATTACTTTATTTTAATAAATAAAAATGCATTAAGAGTTTCTAGAGAGATATTCATTTGGAGTATTTCAATTCCATTGTCTATCTTTAATCAATTATTCAGGTTACTAGTTATACTGATCTTTCTTAAAGTTAACAATAAGACAGGTAATCTTTTAGAAGTTAATAATAATTATCAACTAAACCTAATTTTAGCAATTGCTTTTAGTTTTGTGTTTATAATATCATATTCTATAAAAATTTGGCTGAAGAGTTTGTATAAAAAGGTTATAATTATTCAAAATAAAAATGATTACATCTTTGCCACAGATTTTTTAAAGAATAGTCACCCAAAATTATAATAAATAAAGATATATGTATAATAAGGATCATATATTGTTGATGATAGAAAAAGTGAAACTTAGCATCTTTTAAATAATAATGAATGTGCTTATTACAACTTTTAATAGAGTATATCTTATTAGCTGAGCCTAAAATAAAATATTAGCATATTCTACTTTGGCATTTATTTTAGGTGTGATTGTAAAATATAAAAGCTCTTTGAAGAAGAGGAATTTATTGAAAATCAAAATATTCCATTATTAACAAACTTAGATAGAAATAATATAATTCTGGAAAGGTTTCAAAATGGACTTCTATTTTCATAATTTAGTAAAAGTGTTATAGAACTGTAATCAAATTAAGAAAAAATATGCTTTAAATAAATGAGTTCTTTAATCCTATAATATATGATTGTTTAGAAATTAATAAATCCATAAATGATTATGAATCCTAAATAAATTAATTATGACTTATATTAACAATGAATAAAAACTAATTTATAAATTAAGATTTTTTATTTATTTTTATTTGTTTTGCATCCATCCTTTTTGAAAATTAAAGAAAATAATTTTAAACTCAATAAATAATTTATTAATTACTATAAGTAATATTTAAAATTAATTTTTATTAAAAATTATTATTTTACTATTAATGTTAGTCTTATCTGTTAACAACTCAATTAGTAGTTAAGCTGAGCTCTGAGAAATCAACTAACATTTCAAATTATTATCTTTCAAGTTATTCTTATTCTTAAAAATTATTTTCTATCAATTAAGAAAAGTTGTTTTCAGCTATTGATTCCTAATTTAAATCCTCTTCACATATACTATAGCTATCATCAAAAAAGCCAATCATAGAAGATAGAAAATAACTTTCACTAGTAGGAGGAGTATTTCTAAAAATTTCTTCTATGGTAAAATCTTCTTATTCTTGATTGTCAATGATAGTATTTTAATTAGTTTAATTACATTCATCCATCTCTTGATTATTATAGTAATTATTTAATTAATAACAAATGTTAGAACTATCCAATTATTCTTTTTATTCTTCAAACTATTGAATATACTATTAATGAAATTATTACTATTCTAACTATAGATTTTATTATTATTGTAGCTATTATTATTATTCAATTTAATTCTCTAAATTTCCTTAATATATATAATAGAAATTTTAGGAAGAGATTTAATTTGTGTTTAAATATAATAGTTATTCTGTGTATCTATTCAGGGTTAAGCATATGATGCACTATAAATTTTCTTCGCTGTACATCTGCTACTCACATATTTAAGTTTAGTTCATCTAATTACATCTCACACATTAAATGTGAATATTATTGCAATTGCTACATCTAACTTATATAAATTCTATTATCTCTTAAATGCAATACTAGAGTTAACTTTATTGTTCAGATTAGTATAAGGTATTCATTTTTTTTCATATATTCAAATTTTATTGATAATTTTAGTTAAGTTAGTAATAATTATAGGAAATATAAAACTTGCAGTTAAATTAGCATTATTATATATAGGTGAGTAATAATTTTTAAATAAGTTTTTCATTTTTTTTTTTAATAATAGCAGTAATTTATTTTTTTATCTGAAATTTCACATTCATTATCATTTTTATTGGTTGTAAAATTTTTAATTTTTATTCATTTGAATTTATTAAGGTATATTTTTTATCTTTCTAATAACCATTTTAATATCCTGTATACATATAATTGTTAGGAAACCTTCATAGATTTATTTTAAATAACATTAATTGATATAAAAATAATAATGAATTATATCCTAAATATGGAATATAGATAATAGAACTAATTAAGAATCTATCTATAAAAAATAATAAATAGCAGCAAGTTTTAATTTATTAACAGTATTCTCTTTTGTATTAAGTTTTAAGATTATAATCATAAAACAATTAATCTCATTTAAGCAGTTTTTATTTTTTAATAAGAAATTAAAAAAGAAAATTATATAAAATTTATTATTAATTGGAAATAAATAAAAAAGAATAATATAAAAAATAGTATGAATATAAGAAAGTAAAACAGTTTTAATTATCCAAATAAATTATTTTAATTTAAAAATTAAATAATCAATTCTAATTTTTTTCAATAAAATATTATTTAGGAATAAATGTAAATATTTGTTAAAATGCTGAACCAAAGAATTCTGACTATTGATGCAGAATATAGTGATTTAATAGAGACAATTAAATAAAGAATATAAGATAAAGAAGGAATTGATGTTAATTAATAAATAATAGTTAAAAGAAATTAGATATTAATTAATGAGAGAACATTAGATTATTATTAATTCAACAGAGAAGCGTAATTATATCTTATTAAATAGAATGAATTGAAACCTAATTTATCAACTTGATTTAATGATTGTTCTATATCAAACCCTTATTGTTATGGCACATTTGCATAAAAATAATTAGAATTTAATAAATAACAAATGCAAAAACTAACTTAAAGTAATAAAAGACTCAATAAGTTTTTAAATTATATTTATATAATATTTAAAAATAAATTATTAATGCAATAATTATTATCAATTTTAATTATATAGTTTAATACCTATATATTTATTTTACTCTTTTTTTTTGAATTTAAAGTTATTTATTTATATATTATATATTTATTTCTAAAATTTTTAATTCTTTTTTCAAAGATTTTATGAAGTATTTCAATTGTAAAACTAACTCTATTAAAAAGTATAAAGAATAAAATAAATAGATGCTTAATCAACTATTATTCTTTTAAATTATTTAAATTCAAGTTTATAAATTATTAATTTTATAAAATATAGAAGAAAAAAGCATTTTGATAATATTTGGAGTTGTAAATTTTATTTGAATATTTAAAATTTTAATTTCATAATATTCGAAAATTTGACAAGGTTAACGAATATTTCATCAAAATAAGATTAAATTAAATATTAGTATCTAATACATCTATATAATAGGTCCAGTAGAATAATAGATTTCATATGATCATAATAGAAAATACAATAAAAATAAACATAACTATTTTTTTATAAATAAAAAAATATATCAACAACTATTTAACTATTTGAAGATTTGAATCTACTCTTCTATTTAAGTAACAAAACTAACAAAAATTATTGATTATAAAAAATAACTCATTTTAGAAGATTTTGTTTGATAGAAAGAAAAATAGAAAAAGCTTTAGTTAAAATTGGGTTAAAATAAATATAATATAAACTAGAAAATAAATTATGTAAAAGAACTGAAAGAATTATAAGAACTAACGTAAATAGAAGCTAATGAAAGGAATTTTTACATCGGTTTGTACCTAGTAGAATTATTTAAGATTCTTCTTCTGTAACTCCAGGAGATAACTTTATGTTTATATACCTGTATAAACAGTTCTTACCTCTTTCATCCATCCCTTAAATATACCTTATTTCTTATATAAAATTAATAAATTATAATTTATTTATTATATCTCCAACTTAATCTATCTTTTAATTAATTTATCAGCATTCTTTAGGATAAAAAACTGGTTTTATAAAGGATATCCTAAAGATTCTTGAAAAATTTACATTCATAGTGATATATTGGAATAAAGGTGAAATTTAAAGGTAATTGGTTTAATCATTTAATAGAGAGTAGTTTTCTCTACTGATTATGCTGTGCGTTGATAAAGATTTATTTTGCTCGAATATTTTTTATGTAGATAGAATAATTTCAATATTATGAAAGATGATTGATTTTTTTTGACAAGCTGAAATAAAGATAATCGTGGAAATAAAGAAGGGAGTAATTTTTTATGATAAAAATTGTTTATTGAAAATGAATATTCAATTATGAAATTATAGTATATATTTTTTAATGCATGAATCCTTTTTGATTTAAATATAAGGGGAAAAAAATTAAGAGCAATTGGTGGAGAAAATGAAAAAATTAAGTAAATGCATGAAAGAAGGTGGAAGAAAAAAAGAAATAAAGAAATCAAAGTATTTTAAAAAAGTGGGTTTTCTTTGAAAAATAATATGTTTGGAATAATAGTAAATTATTGATATTAATTTTGATGAAAGAAAGATGAAGGTGCAATAACATCAATCAATTAAATCAAATAAGAAACTTATATTTTAATATATGTATGCATCTATACTTTCAAAGAAAGATAATACTGATTTTTATTTATTAATAGGTCATTTTTTCCATACAGATTGAAAATCAATCAGTCAAGACCACTGTGATGAATCTGTACTCCTTCTTTTCAAGATCAATTGTAGATAGATAATATAAGATTTATAGATAGGAATAAAGATTAAGCAGGTGGGAGGGTTTGGATTTATAATATGATTGCTTTGCTTTTTGATAGATAAAGAATTAAACAAAAAATGGAATAAACCAACAGACAAATTGTCAATAAGATCTTATTTAATTAATTGAGATATTCTTAATAATGAATGAATTATTAATTGATTATATGCATGCATTTCTTCTTGTAAGAAAAGAAAAACATTATTTTCATGGAGTTTTGAATGATATTGGGTAAGATATCTTTTTAAAAGTAATAATTTTTTATTTATAAATAAATAAAAAGAAAATAAATCATAAAAAAGAAAACCTTAAATAAAAAGATTGAAAAAGGAAAAAGGTTTGTTTCTTACGTTGTAGAGAGAATACACAAACATATGAATCAACAATAATTAAGTCAATCTAGATAAACACCCACTAGGAGTGTGAATGTTCGCTCTCCCTCTAGAAGTGGAGTTAAGTCCCCCACCTACCGTGGTGATTACGCTTAGACCCGTAATTTACCTTCCACTAACCCTATCCGCGCTCCCACTCCAGATTTGATGCCTCGTCACGAACGTATTTCTTCCACTGCTGTTCCTTAGGGGTAAATAAATAAATTCTTTAAAATATCTAATTTCAACAAAAGTTTCAAAAATCTTTTACTGAACACTTGTTATTCTCTTTTTCAACCTCTATCAGAGAGAGTAAGTCCCATTCATAATGAACAAGTATTAAGCACTATCTAGTCTAAATATAATAACACCCATGCCTTTTTAAGTGTGTTTTTGAGAAGATTTTTAATTCAGTGCATAATTAGTTTAGTTGATTAATCGATATTAAGGTTGAAGAAGATAGAGTTTAATAAGCAAGTAAGTAGATAGTTAAGTGAACTGACTTTAAATAAAATTGAGATACTAAAATTTATTGAGAAACCTAATTTATATTTTTATTTGATATAAATAGCCTTAGATTCACCACAAAGAAGAAATAAAACTTGTCAGTTTCTCCTTAGAGAGGTGGTTTTAGAGATGTTGATGAAATCACTGAATAATTCAATAGAATTCTTAAGGAAAAAAATGACTAGATCGATCAATTAAAGAGATAACTCAATGACTCTGATGATCTTGTTAAAAGAGCTGGTAGAGGAGGACCCGTAAGCATTTATTTATTATAAAATTCTTTTATCGAGCATCTTCAAAGGCATTATTAAGTTTTCTATCTTCATAGATAAAGAGAAACTTTCTTAATGTAAAATTCCAGTGAAAATAAACCTATGCAAAAAATTATACTTGAATGATTGATTGATTGCATAGGTAGAAATATTACTGGAGAGAAAATAGCCTTGAGGTTACATCGCCTTCTCCACTATCATTTATAATTGATAAATCCATAAGAGTTTTCAATTATTAAGCATTTTCTATATTTATAAATAAAGAGTGAAAATGATGTTTCTGAATTGATCAAGCAACTTTAACACTTAAATGCCGAACTCACCAAATCCAGATAAAATGAAATCAGACTTAGCTCTATGGTCCAGAACTATGAAAATTAAATCAACAAATTAACTGATGCCAACATGAAGCTCTCTCAAGAATTAAAGGAAGTTGGAGAGCAAAACTAATACCTCCTTTCATAACTCCAAGGTTAAAATCCTGAATAGGTAATTATAAATTATTTTTGATTGATTAAGAAAAAAAAACTCCCTTAATCTTTAGTGAGTAGCTGACCTAACTAATCAAAAAGCATTCATTAGTTGAAAAAGTATATCTTATTTTCTATCCTTAACTAACACATCATACATAATTAATTTCTACTGAGAATAGATACTTCTAAAATTTCACTGAACAATATTTCTAAACATCTTTTTTTTGATTTATCTACATAATAAAAATTCCCATCAGGAGTGAATATTTAAAATTATTCTATTGATTTTTAAATTATTAAAGGAATAAAATAAATAATTCAATAATCTATTCTTTATTTGCTCAAACAGATAAATAAAAAATTTTTTACTTTCTTCAATAATACTTTTCTATACCTTTAAAATTTAAGGGAAATTAAATTATTTTTGTTTGAAGCATTCCATAATATATAATCCTTTAACTAGCTAAAGGGAGTATATGGATAAGAATAATTATTTTAGATCCTTTAATAATAAAAGATATTTCATATCTAGAGTGTTAGATTAGCAAAATTATTTATTAATTAATACATAAGCAAGTAAAGAAATAAAGAAAGAAAAGAAAAAGTATTTAGCTAAGTTACCTTTTAATAATGCAGTTTTAAGAAAAAGATTTGAAATAAGAAATAAGTTTTTAATCAATGAATGAAATTATTTGATTGATTGAGCAGTCAAAGTGGGGAAATTTTTATAGGAATTAATTTTTATTTAAATGAAATGATAGAAATTAATTTTTATTCATTGATCGACTCACCCTATATACCCAATGTATTTAATTAGATACATGTGTATTCAATATATAATATCAACTCATTTCACATTTTCAAATTGTATATTTTATTCCTAGCTTTTTGTTAAATGAATTTCACTATTTTTAAAAAATTTTCATTCTTTTAATCAAAAATTTTTCCCCTCCAAATCAAGATTATTACCAACTCTAATTTAAAAATAAAAAACGGTCAGTTTCTTTTTAAAAATTATTTTCTATATTTCTTGTCTATCTTACAATTTAAACAATTTTTGTAAAAATTAAGAGAGTTAGAGAAATTCAAATTAAGCATGCTGAAGAACTCAATAAACTCCATGCTTAATTGAGAGAAGTCTAATTGAATGCTGATAAAAACTAAAATGATCAAATTTTCTAATTGAAAAGACAAAATCAAGAATTAGTCAATGAAATTGAAAGATTGACTGCTTTGATTAAGACCCTCTAGTAAGAATTAGCTGCTAAGGGAGATCAAAGCTAGTTGAATATCATCATTCAATAAAGAAACTTAGAATTAGATAACTGGAAGAACAAGTACGACCTCCTTGCTGAAGAAAAAGCAAGAATGGAACAAAAGATTGTCCTTGCCTCTACTGAAATGATGCGTCTTGAAAACTAGGTTAATATTTGGAAGGAACATTGCAATAAAATCTAATAATCTGCTCCTGATCAAGATAAGAGATTGTAAATACATTTTATTTCGATACTATAGTATATTAATAAAGAGATAGATAATAGCAATAATAAATGAATTGTAATAATAATATCATATTTAATAATTAATTTATTTTATTCAAAATAGGTAAGAATTATAAAATAAAATAGCTGATTATGAATCCAAGATCAACCAACTTGCTTTGGATAATTAGAGATTGAATTAATTAATTTTACTTAAGGATGAGGAATCTGAAAAAATAAAGAGAGCTTCCAGACAAAGCAATGTAGATCAACGTACTATGGATTCTTATCAAAATGAAAACTACCAATTGAAGAATGACCTCAATTCCAAGGAAACCTTGATCATTTAATTGTCTCAAAGAATCAGAGATTTTGAAGGTAATGGATAGAAGACCACCTAAGAATTGACTCAAAAGATTCTTATGTTAACCAATGAATTAGACAATGTTACTTCTCATTTGAAAGCTCGTAACTAAGAGTATGAAGATTTAGCCAAGAGATATAACCAATTACTTTAACAAGCTGGCAATACAAACTAATCTGGTGAATTTAAGTACCAAGAACAACTCAGTAAATCCATCCAATTAGGTTAAGAAGTCGAAAAGTTAGCTATTTTGACCAGAAGCCAAGCTGATGAAATCAGAGACTGGAAGAACAAATATGCTGAATTGGAATTCAAGTACAACCAACAAATTGTTATCATTAACCAACAAACTAATGATACCGTCTATAAGAGATAAATCCAAGACTTAGAAGATTAACTCAGAAGAAAGACTGCTGAAGCAGCTGACTGGCATCAAAGTTTCGTTAATCTCTAAGCCTAAAAGGAAAGAGAAATCAAAAACTTGATGGAAACCTACAACGCTGAAATCAGAAAATCTAATGCAAACCTTAACCTTCAAAATGATTACAATAAGCTTAAAGAATCAGTTTGTAAGAAATTTAATTTAATTTTTATAATAATTTTAATGAATTTGTAAAATAAAATCAAAAGAATTATTAACCAGCCAAATTGAGCAACTCAACAGAATTAACATTGAAAAGGATAATGAAATCCGTCTTTTGAGATCCCAAGCTGGAAACGATTAATTCTCTAGAGAAAAAATCATTTCCTTGGAAAATAAGCTTGCTCAAGTTACTTCTGAATTATAAAACTAAATAAATGTTAATCAAATCAAGGAAAATGAACTTCAATCTTTGAGACGTTAATTAGAAGAAGCTCGTACTAGATATAATTCTGATGCCGAATCACAATTGATCTAATTGAGATCCTAGGTTATTACTTTATAATAACTTCTCTAATAAAAGGATGAAATCATTTAAGATATGTAGAGAAGACTTGCTGATGCTGATGATCCAGTTAAGAGATCTAAGAGGGATAATGAAACTCAAAACTTGTTAAACTAAATTCAAGAGTTAAAGATTGTCAATGAGAGATTATCTAAATAAAATAATGAATTAGTCGTTAGCGTAGATTAACTCAGAAGAGAACTTATTGCTTTATAACAATAATCTTCCAATGTTACTGAATTGAACAGAAAGATTGAAGCCCTTCTTCATTAGATCTAAGTTCAAGAGTAGTAATTCCGTGCCTTAGCCGAAGAAAGAGATAATCTCAAGAGATAATTATTGGAAACTGAAACTTTGAGAAATAGAATTAGAGATTTAGAATCTCGTGAACTCTATTTGTAAGAATAGATCCGTAGATTATAAGCTGAGCTCGATAATGCTTAGACTGAAGTTGTTAAGAGAAGTGGAAAGGATGGTTAATTGAATTCTTTATAAGTTCGTATTACTGAATTGGAAAATTAAATTTAAATCCTCAAGGGTGAAAATGAAAAGCTATTGAATATCATTCGTATGAAAGATCAAGACTTAGATGCTCTTAAAAGAGAGTAAAACAGAAAAAGCGTTGTAGATGCTGAAAAGTAACAACTTGAAAATAAGATCCTTTTATTGGCCAGTGAAATTGACAGATTGACTAGATCTTTACAAGAAAAGCACGAAGAAGTAAATCGTATGAGCAGAATCATCATTGAAAAGGAAAGCTTACTCCAATCTCTTCCTTAATTGTAAAACAGAATCACCATTTTACAAGAAGAAAATAATAGATTAAATGGCTAGATTAAGTATTTGACAGAAGAAAATATCAGAAAACTCACTGACGAAAATCTTCAATTACGTCAACGCTTAGCTGATTTAGCTGACTCTGAAAGATAAAAGAACGAACTTGAAAGCAGAATACAAATGTTGATAGCTGAACGTGAACGTTTGAATGGTATAATCACTACCATGACTCAAGAAAAGCTCTCTCTCTAAGCTTAATTGAATGAACACTCTCAAGGGGACCGTATCCGTAAGGAACTCGAATATTAGATTGAATCTTTGAAGAGAGATAAGCAAAGACAAGATGAGGCCTTTAATCATTTGAACCAAGAAAATAATGAATTAAGAATTCGTATTTCTCAATTAGGTGAAATTGACAGAATCAAGATTGAATTAGAAAGCAAGATCCAACTCTTGCTCTAGGAAAATGAAAGATTACGTGTCACTTTGAATTCTAAGAATGAAGAAGTTTCTAAACTTTAATTGAGAATCTCTGAACTTTCAAGCTTAGATAAGATTAAGTTTGATCTTGAAGGTAGAATCAGAATCTATGAATAAGATAACCAAAGACTTAATGAAATCATCAGACGTTTGACTGAAGAAAATACCAGCTTGTAGACTCGTATTTCCTAATTCTCCAATATCGAACAAGTCAAGATCAACTTAGAAAACTAAATCAATTTATTGGTTGCTGAAAACAAGCGTTTGAATGACTTAGTCCGTTCTAAGGATCAAGAACTTGTTTAAGTATTTGATATCAAGAACAGATTCGAACAATTCTAGAACAGAAATATTGATGCTTTGTCTAGATTGACTATCACTCTTGTAGAATTAGAAAGAGTCTCCTCTGAAAGTAGAGAAAAGACCAATAGAATTATTCAATTAGAATAACGTTTGAAAGATAACACTTTGGAATACCAAAACTAGTCCTTATAACAAAAGGTTAACTAATTAACTGAGTAAATGGAACGTTTGGTAAGAGAATTAGAAAGCTCTCGTAATGAGTTAATCTAGGTTTCTAGAAAATGTCAATCTTTGGAAATTGAAAAACAAGGTTGGGATGCTCAACGTGCTCAATATGAACAAACCATTGCTTTCTTGAATGCTGAAATTCAACGTTTAAGAGAATAAACTGAAGATAATGAAAGGGTCAAGAAATCCAAGTAAGGTTCCGACAATAAAATTGCTCAACTTGAATTCGAAAATAAATAATTATAAGATTAAAACGAAAGATTGAGAAATGAAAATTCTCAACTTTTATAACAAATAAATCAACTCACTATAAATTTATAACAATTGTAAGCTAAATTGAATGATAATACCTTAGAATTCTAAAATAGAGAACTCCAAAACAGACTCAATGCCAAGAATGCTGAATTTGAAAGAGTAGCTTAAGAACTCTAACGTCTTACTTAATACATCAATGAATTGAATATGGAAATAAACAGACTCAAATCAGAAAATGCTGGTTTTGATGTTACCAAGAGAACTCTTGAAAACCAAAACAGAGATTTTGCTTCCAAGTTAGAAGTTTTGACTAATGAACTCAACAGACTCAATACACTCAACATAGAATTGAACTCCAGATTATCTTCCTCTGCTACCATTCATGAAAGATACGCTAGAATTTCAGAAGCTTATGTTTTACAATGTCTCTTGTCTGAATTGTTAAACAGAAAAGTCAGTGATTTGGTTGGACAATCAGCTGAGCTAGATGAACATAGAAAAAAATCTAAACGTCAAGGATAAGAAAATGAGGCACTTGGAGATAAGATCAGATAACTTGAAAATATGTTAATGGAAAGAGATAGAGAAATCCAAAGCTTGAGAGCAGCCAGTGGTAATGTTAACATTCTTCAAATGCAAGTTTAATAATCACAACAAGAAAGAGAAGCTCTTGTCATCAGAATTAGAGATCTTGAAAATAAGTTATTAGAAAAAGATAGAGAAATTCAATAATTGAGAACTGCTAGTGGTAATGTTAATCTCCTCTAATTACAAATTCAATAATACGAAAATACAATTAATGATTTGAGACGCAGACATGCTGAAGAACTCGAAAATGTTAAGAGACAATACGATAGTGTTCGTTAATCTACTGCCTAAAGAGAAATAAATGAACTTACTCTTAAATTCAATGTTCGCATCCAAGAACTTGAAAGAGAAATGTAGAAGTACAAGGCTCTTGCTGAACAATTCGAAAATGAATTACGTGCTCAACGTTAACAAAACTCTGAACTCCTTCAACGTTTGGTTGATGCTGAAAACCGTGCTCGTGTAGCAGATGAATAAGTTAAGCGTAGTAGACCTAACCAATAAAACTTAGAAGAAACCAACAGATTCTTACAAGCTGAATTAGAAAAGTACAAGAACCTCTTCGCCGAAGAAAAGAACAAGAATCTTGAACTTGATAGTCAAAAATCCATCCTTGCTATGGAAATTGAACGTCTTAACACTATCTTAAAAGAAAAACTTATCCTTCTTGAAGACCTCCAACGCCGTGAAGCTGAATGGAGAGATAGTGAACGTTTCAAGTACGAAGTACAAAGCCTCCGTTCTCAACTTGATGAACGCAACCGTCAAATTGAAGAATTAATTGTTTAAGTTAGAGATCTTCAATCTAGACTTGCTGCAGTTTCCGAATTAGAAAGCAAGTTACAATTCTTGAATAACTAAATCTAGACCCTTACCTTCACCTTAGAACAAAAGGAAAAGGAAAAACAATCCCTCATTCAAAAGTATGAAAACGATATTAGAGTTTTACAATAACGTCTCGTTGAACTCTAATCAACAATTGAATAATTGAGAGCTGAAGGTGCTTAATACTCTACTTATAAGTTCTAGATTGAAAACCTTCAAAGAGAAAATGAAGCTTTAAAACAACGTCTTTCTCAAACTTAAGATGCTCTTAATCAATTAACTGTCTAAAATAGCGAACTCTAGAGAAGAATCCAATAACTTGAAAGTGAACTCCAATTGCTCAGAAATCAATTAGAAGGTGAGCGTGAAGATAATAAGGTCAAGAGAAGCCAAAAAGATAGAAATAATGATGAACTCCAAAACTATATCAAGTAACTCCAACAAGAAATTGAAAACTTGAAGAGAGAGATTGCTACTCGTGATATGAAGATAGCTGAACTCAGCAATTCTAGCTACACCATTTAACTCCTCAAGAATGAAAAGGAAGACTTAGTCAGAAAGTTAGAAAGCCTTTCTCAAGTCTTGGGTAAGATATCTACTGAACGTGATAATGCTCTTTAAAGAGTTTTCTTCCTCTCTGCTCGTCTCGAAAGCATCGAAGAAGCTAATAAGGGATTCAACATTCAAATCCAAGTTCTCACACAATAACTCTAAGCTAAGGAACAAGAACTAAGAAGCTTACTTCAAGCCTACTAAGAAATTTAACTCAAGCTCAGCCAAGAACTTGAAAACTCTCGTCGTAGCTCTTCTATGGCCTCTTCCAAGTTTATCTAAGAAAAGGCTCAATTAGAAGGTGAAATCAATAGACTCAGAAATGAACTTACTATAATCGAACATAAACACAACCTCACTATTGAAGAAATCAAGCGTTAAATGGAACTTTAACTATCTGAAGAACTCAGAAAGTAACTCGCTGCAGCTAAGGCTGAATATGAAAGAAGACTCAGTGACGCTCTTGCCGCTCAACAATAACAATATGAAGATGATCGTGTCAAGAGATCTAAGAACTAATAGAAGGAACAAGATGATCTCAAGAATCAACTTTAATGTAATATTTTATTTAATATTTATATTTTGATAAGTAATTACTTTTAATATAATAGTAACAATCCAAATCTAACTTGAATAACAACTTGCTGAAGTCAAGGCTAGAATGGAAGCTGAAAGAAGAAGACTTGAAGAAGAAAATGCTGTTCTTAGAGCTAGAATCCAACAATTAGAAGGACAATTATAACATGCTTTGGTTAACGAAGAAGAAACTTTGAAGTTCAAAGACTTGATCCAATAACTCTAAATGCAAAAACTTAAGGACATCTCTGAACTCCAATAAAAGCTTGAAGAATACAGAAGCTTACACATTAATGCAGGTGGTTCCCTCCAAGATGCTATCAAGACTTCATTCTAAACTGAAATCCAATAACTCAGAGAAAAGGTTCAACAACTTAACTAAATCCTCGAAGTTAAGAGTAAGGAAAATAATGAACTCCAAACTGCCAACCTTAATCTCATGAGAGAAAAGTCTGAAATGAAGAAGATTATGGGCTCTTCCAATATTCAAATGTAATTCCAAATGGAAGTTGAATCTTACAAGAGATAACTTATTGTAATTATTATAATTTAAATATTAAGTTAGAAAATTTAATCTTCATTTATGTATATTATAGCAAGCTAATGATAAAAGAGAAGAATATGAAACAAGAATTAAATCAGCTGAAGCTAGACTTAGTCAAACTGAATTATAACTCAGTCAAGTTAGATCTGAACTTAAATAAGCTAATGACCAACTTAATATTAAGAAGATGGAAAGAGATAACGCTTACAGCCAAGTAAATACTTTTAATATTATTTAAATATAAGATCCTAAAATAAAATTCTTATAAAGATGGAACAATTAAAGAGCTAGACTCTCAGCATGTCATAAGCTTTATCTCAAGGTGGTAATGAAGTTGAACTCTAAAACATTGAATTCTTAAAGAGAGAAATTGAAAACTTGTAATATTGAAATAATTTTATGATATTTATTTATCTAAATTAAATTATTTTAAAAAATAGAACTGTCGAAAAGGAAATGTATAAGTCTCAATCTGAAAAGAATTATGCTGAGCTCAACAGAAAGAATGAAGAATTAGTTAGAAAGATTGAAGAATTAAATAACCTCAAGCTCTAATATCAATAAAACAATAATAAGATTTATGCTTTAGAAAAGGAAGTAATAATTTTAATTATTTTATCAAAATTAAGAGTTTTAAATATTTATTTAATTAATATTATAGCTTCTCAAAAAGCTCGAAACCGAAGAAATCCACATAATGTGAGGTGCTTGGAAGAATTTCTGAAACAATAAGCTTAAACAAAATATAAATACTTTTTTTCGGAATAAAAATTAATTATACAATATATATATAAATTATTAAAAATAGAGATTTCTATGTATACCACCATCACTATCTATCTATCTACTTTTTATTGTATTCACAATCTACCATTTAATTTTCCATCTTATATTTTCATTTACATTTTACTTTTTCTTGTAAATATTCTAATAAAAAAGTAATTATTTCATTATTAAAATTTTTAAAGGATTAACTTTGGTAAACTTAATAATTTTATTAATTCATTTTGTGTAAGGTATGGCATATATTTATGCCTATTCTATAAATTTTATATTTAAACGTACCTCATTTTTAGAAATTTTTGATTTTAAGTAGCAAATATAGTATTTTATTTTTTAATAGATTAAAATTAAATTAATTTTTAAACACTCTACGATAAAATTTTCAAAATTTAAGGAACTAATTTATAAAAGATTTATTTTAGAATGAGTTATTTACATACAACATAAATTGGGTTGAGTTTAAATTGTATTTTGAGGGAATATTCTTAATATATAAGTTAACAAGTTTGATTATATATATTGTCAAAATACTTTTAATATGTCTTCTATTTATTTCTTTAATTTAATAGATTCCTCATGATCTGGATAAATAAATATAGCTTTATTTACTAATTTAAAAGCTTCTTAATATTCGCAAGTGTTAAATGCCCAAAGAGCTGCATTGAAGTGGGGTTCTAGTAGCATCTCACCTTCTTTCTATGCTACTTATAACTCATATTTACCTCTTTCAATGTTACCATGCTTTATTTCTATAACACCTAAATTATTATAAGCTTCAGCATGATGAGGATCAAACTGTAATACCATTTTTAAACATTAGAAGGCCATACCCATTTCTCCCATATAAATGAAAATCTATAAAATTTTTAATTAATTATGTCAATAATATTAATTTTATTATTAGATAATAATATACATGAGAGATGTTATACCAAATTTCAGCTCTATTTGTTTCATCAGCAAGTTATAGAGCTCTTTCGAAGCAAGGATAAAATAAATCATATTAACCATCAAAAAATAAACATAAACCTAAATTATTCCAAATTTCAGCTGTATTTATACCCAACTATAATAATCTCTAATAGAACATAGTTGATTCTTCAGGTTAATCTATATAAAATTAATGAGCAGCAATCTATGCAACTGCTTCCATATTACTGCTTTCAAATGCTAAAACTTATCTATTTTAATATTAAAATTAATTTTATTACTTTTTCAATCTATTTAGTAATATTTAGCATTGATTTATTCATTAATTTAATATTAATTACTTATAAAATTCAACAGCTTTTGATTATTGATTCAGTTAATCATAGACTCTAGCTATACCTAAGACGAATTAGATTTCATGTGGATGTTTCTCTAATCCTTTACGATATGCTTCAATAGCAGTAATTGGTTAGTCTAGCTTGATATATACTTTTGCTAATTCTAATTGTGTTTTAATAATATTTTCATTCTTCAAAGAGCTCTAAAATTGTTTTTCTGCTTCTCTTTAAAGACCTAACTATTAATTTAAAATATTATCATTTTTTATTTATTATTTTATTGCTATTTTACAATTTAATAGCATTTGCCTAATCTCTCTTTCCACCACCAATCCTTAAACTCAGATATTTATGTAGCTTCAGCAGATAATTCTAAAGCTTTCTTTGGATTGTTTTCTACATACAATAAATAATTACAAATGGCTTTAGCAATAGCTCCTTTTTTAGCAATCTTTTTCATATCTAACTTATCTGCCTATAAAAACTAATCTCCCGAAGAAGCTAAAGAAGCTGTTCCCAATCTCATATATCTTAAAAAATTTGTTAGTTTTATTATTTAGCTAATATATTTTCATATAAAATAATTTACCTTCCTCCGCTTGTAATAGGACGAGTAGTTCCTGGTCTATTACCTTTAAGTGCAGTTTCTAAACGATTTTAACTTGAAGAAACTGGCCTATTTGTTCCAGGTCTTGCAAAACCAGTAATTGGTCTACCTGATTTAGACATAGGTCTCATAATCTATGCGAATACATAGAGAAAAATAAATATATTAAAATTAATCAATCAATATGTTATATAAAATTAAAATAATTATTTCAGTATAAATAATTAGGAATTGTTAGTTTACTGGATTAATATCTCCACCTCCTTATCTTGATGTTATTGGCCTTTAAAATGATGTTCCAGGTCTTGCAAATTGAGAAACTGTATTCTCATCAAGAAGAATATCCCCGATACCTTCTTCATCAATTTCCAAATCATCTATGTAACTTTTACGAACCAAAGAATTGCATTTTAATAACCATGCTGCCTAATTTAATTTAATTATTACAAATTTAGTTATTTTTATAAATATGTTCAAATACTTTATTAAATTTGATAGGGCTAATAATTTTATTTTACTTGATCTCTTGGGTTGGTTTCCAGCATCTTTTCACATAATACTAGCGTTTCATCATATTTACGCCTTTTATATCTACTCATTGCTACAATAAAATTATCCATCTCACTAATTTACTTTTGTTAACTATTTTATTTAAACTAATATACCCTATTTGAGAAATTATTGCTCTATTAAATGCAATAAGTTCTTATTATTTTTGATGATAATAATTTACTATGTAAAAAAGATACTCAAATTGAATATTTAAAATTTTTGGTTGATATATGTAATTGGGTTGATATTATAAAAAATAAATAAAGATATAAATCAGTAAATAAATATATAGTATAAATAGAAAAAGGAATACTTAAATCTTTTAAAATAAATCTAATTTAAGAGAGAGAAATATTAATTTTTGATAATTAAAATATATAACAAATAAATTTACAATAATTTATTTTGGTTAATAAATTCATTTAAAATTATTAATTATTAATATGCAAAGAAGTTTTATAAATAACTTGAAAAAGAGACAGATTAATACTCCTAATCTCCTTTAAAAAGTAAGGGCTAAATCAATAGTATTAAGAAAATTAAAAAATTTAATTAAATTAAAATATATTATTAATTATCGTTCAAAAGACTACCCTGAAGTTTTATTTTTATGTCTTAGATATAGCATCTTTAATATCTCTATCTAGTTTTCTTCCCCTATAAATTATTATGTATTTAATAAGAAGTCACACAATCAATTTTAGTTAGAGGATTAATAATTTAATATTTAGTTTATTTTTACTTTAAATTGAAGATATATTATTTATTTGGATTTTTAGCATGTTCACTTGAAGTTCTTAGGAAGGTAAGTATTTATTAATCATCATTTTCTAAATCGGTTATATCTACATAAAACTGCAATAATGGTTTGCAATTCTCCCCTATATAAATAAAATCTTCCATAACACTAGGAGAGATCTTACCCCTATTATTAAGATTTTAAATAATAAAAATAAATAATGGATTAAAGACATTCTTATATTTACGTTAACTCAAATCCTAATTTAACAAGAGATTGAGATAATTAGCATGCACTAATTATTTCTTATAATCTTTTCCTCTTCAATTCTGATATGCTAAAATAAAATTATAAAATATTATAAATTGACTAGTTTTAAATTTGATGAATTACTCAATTCTAAGAATCACTTCGCATATTCTTTATTTCTTAACTAGTCCACAAATGAAGCTAACTAAATGTATTTTATTCATATCTCCACTTTTTTTAGTAAAATGTAATAATCAATATATTGCTCTCTATAACACTATTAATTTTATTACTAGTTTATCAAATAAAGTTTATTTAATCTTTTATTCTTTCTACAAAAAACATTTAAAATGAGTTGGGTTTAATCTTATTCTAAGTCAAAGTCACTATTTATTATTTAAAAATTTTCTCAATATTATTTTTAATTATTCTAGTGTTTACTCTATGTGAAGAGATAAGTTTGGAATTTATAGATCTTCCATACCAATTATGGATAAAGAGTGATTATCAACATTTTTAAACACATTCTCACTAAATATAAAAAAAAAATCTTATAATTAGATTTTTTAGTTGTGAATTTACCTGAGATCGATATTTAATGATGATAAATTATTCATTTTATTCAGATTCTTTACTAGAATAAACAAATGTTAAATTTCTATCTATGTTTTACTTTTATAATTATTGATAAAGATATTGCTTAAATTCAAATGTTGAATTATTTACCATAGATTTAGTGATAGTTTATTTAAATTCTTTAATTATCTTAAAGTCCTACTAAGAATTTCTAACTCCATCCAAACAAAGCAATTTCTATAATTAATTAAAATTATTCTATGATTGATTGAAAATAAATAAATAAATGAATACCTCAGATTAATGCATAATTCAATAAGATTTTCATATTTAGGTAATATTTCTTCTAATGCTTTCAAAGATTAAATACTTGTATAATTTCCTCTATTTATTTAATATTAAAATATATAATCATCTTCACTAAACTATATAGGCATGAAATTATTGAGTAAATTTAGTAAAATTATATAAAAAAGGATTTTAAAAAGATATTTTATTTTAAACTTTAATACTCAAAATTGAAATAAAGTCTAACTGCATCTGATTTAATTGGCGTTTTGATAATTCTATCAGTGAGTTCGTCATCATCTAAACATTAATTCATGTATTCAAAGTGCTAGTATTGGTACTTAATTTTAGTTTATTCAATAGGCTAATTCTATTATATATTATCTTTATTATTATCTTTTAAATTATTTTAATCATCTTCTTTTTCAGTTTCACTTGATTATCCCAAGTAGAAATCTTCATAGAATACTCTCTTAATTTTTGTATTGAGCTAAGCTTTCTGAGGACTTAGAATAGAATCTTCTGCGTACATATTAGAAGCAGAAATAGATTTCTTTCTTTCTAAAAAATCATGATCATGATCATCTTCATCTTCTTCATAATCAAAATCTTAAATAAATTTAGTAAGCTTACTATTATTATTATTATTATTATTATTATTATCATTATAAATATTTTTATTATTATTGTCATTATATTTATTTTTATCATTATTGTTGATAGTATTATTGTTATTACTTGTAATATTGTTATTAAAATTTTATTCTTAAGTATTATGACTTAAATTTAATATTTATTAGTTATCTTTATTTTATTAATTCTAATTTTAATTTCTCATATAGTTATTTTCTTCTTCCTCCTCTTACAAATCATCATCTAAGATTATATCAATTTCTTCTTCTAAGTCGATAGTTCCTCCTTTTCCAAAGAAAGGGATTCTATCTGAAGGTATTCCCTCAATTTTTGTAATAAATTCTTTTGCTGAACTAGAATTAGTAGGACTTTTTTTACTATCAAGGATCTACCTTTCTTAATCTTTATTCATTTCAGGATACTGATAATATTAACTCTTATTTTAAAATTGGCTTTTTTGTCCATCATTTTCAATATCCATAGAATAACTATGCTTTCTACTCGTCTATCCTGAAGAATTTTAAACCTTTTCTTCCTTTTTAACTTCAAATTCTTCTTATTTAATTACAAATTTATTTAAATTACTCTTATTTGAGGAGCCGCTATATTTATTATGTTTAACAAAATTGAATTAACTCAAATCTAATACTTAGTTTAATTCTTCTTTAGTTTTATTTTCTTCATTAGATGAACATTCAGACGAGTTTATGTAATGAAATTTTTAACTTTTTTTCTTTCTTCCTCGTCTAGGCTTTTCTTATTAGCTTTAACCAGCGATTAAACTCTATGATTGCTAATCTTCATCTTCATTCAAATTTTATTATTTGTTTGAGTCTACTATAAGATTTTACTTTACTTTTGATTTAGATCGAGTGATTTTTTCATCAGAAATAATGGTTTCCTTTTCCTTTTATTTGAAGAATTCCTCTAAATTCTATTTGTCATCCAAATTAAATTCCTTTTTTAACACTTATTACTAAGCATACGTAGGTCTATTTAAATATATCTACTTATTCTCCCTAAGACGAAATTGTTGCCTTTTTTAATTTTCTTTCTCTTCTCTCTCTTTAATCTATTATTCGGAAGGATAAAGCAATTCTTTAAGTTAGTTTTACTATTAATTAATATCTATTATTTGCTATTTTCCTCTTTTTAATTATTCTTTTTAACTGCCTTGAATTGATTTATCATTTTATATATTTAATTGCTTGCTTAATGATTATTCTTCTTCATCACTTATAACAATTTCATTGTTATTAGAATGTATATCTAACTATCTGCTATCCTTTCTTTTTGAGGCAGGAGAAAAAGCTGAAATATCAATCACTACAGAAGAACCACTGACGCTATTGGTTTTTAAGCTAGGTTAAATTAAATTTTGGAAAATAGGAGGATTATCATAAGCTTATTGAGACCGCTAATTCCTAACTACAAATTGGTTTATTGTTGCTTTGTGAAACCCTAATATAAATTCATAGAATTGAATTTAATAGCTTGTTAGTTTTTCTTTTTCTGTTTCTAGGCTAAAACAATTTTATCTAACCTATTCCTTTCTCCAAATATTAGTTTTTTAATAATGTTTATCCAAATCAAATATTCTATCCACTGATTTTCTAAAATAATCTAATGTCTCATATAACTTTGAATAGATAATATTAGGGTTTCCTTTTTTCAATTCATGGATGGATTAAAGTAATTATAAATGCTTTGACTTTTTATATCTGCAGACTTATTTGATTTATTCGGAAAATAAAATTTTTTCTGTGTATTCATATAATGAAACGCATCTCAAACAATCTTTTTCATGACATATTTAACAAACTAACTGCAATTAATCATTTTAAGGACAATTCGCATCTATACAGATCCCTTAAATTAATTGATAATTACATTTGTAACACTTAGGCCATTCAGTGTGTTTTATTATTTAATGCTCATTTGATTCACTATCTTCATATTTGACTTCTTCTACTTGCTTTCTTTTATTTTTTTTCTATGGTCCGCTAATTTCAATAATAGTCTCGCCTATATAATAGTATTATTTTTACAAATAAAAAAAGATTTGTTAGTGATGATGTACTCTCTCTTTTTTTACTCAAACAAAAAACCTGATCTTTTTTCTTCAATTGGCTGTACATACTACTCTGAATCTATATCCTTTGAGCCCTTTCTCATCCCTATATTCTTCTTTTCCTAACTTGCTTCAATTGAGTCTTCATTACTTTCTCCGCTCTTTTTCATTCTTTCAAAATTATGCTCTATTATTTTCTTATAATATCCACCTTTTTTGTTCTATTTATAAATTAATAATAAATGAGAAAATTTAAGAAAAATTGAAAAGGATGTGATTAGGAGACAGTACTGATATTAAAATGATTAATTCCTATTCATTATCTATCTTAATAAGTATAGATTTAAAACACACATACTATAAACCAACCATTTATTTTAAATATCTATCTATCAATATACCTCTACTTTTATCACAAATATTAAATAATTTTTACTATTTATTAAAATTATTTTTGTTTATTACCATTTTTTTATTTAAATTTGATATTTCTTAATAAAATATAAAATAGAATTATTTGAATTATTCAAATAACTCAAAAAGAAATAGGATGACCATTGTTATTTAGGTAAGTAGTATAAAAAAAACTCTCAAAAGATATATTTCAATAGATTTAAATATAAATTTATTGAAATTTTTTAAAATATCCTATTATGTATTTAACATCTATTTTTACAATAATTTATTTTTAATTTATGCTATTTATTATCTCTCATTGTTGAAAAATCATGTATTTCTAGTTTTTATTTTCTCATTTATCTACTGGTATTTTCAATAAAAATATCTTGAGTGATTTAAATTGATAGGTCTAAAAATAACTTCAGTTATCTTGTAGGTATAATAGTTAGTCCGCATATAAATGGAAATTATAAGCTATTACTGTAACCATGTAAAGAACCTTAAAAAACCCTAAATTATAGAAATTTTATGATAATTTGATTAGATTTTAAAAATGGTTTAGAAGAAATAGGATTAAATACATAAAATATTATTTTTTTTATATTCAATTTTAGAATCTATTATATTATTTTTTAAAATTATTTATTATCTTTAATTTTGATTAAAAATTATATCAATTCCTCTTAGAGGAAAATTAAATTGTCAGATTAGAAGGTATTTAAGCCCTCTCTATAAGAATGTATTACTGAAATTTAAATATTTCTTCTTTATGCTACTACTACTAGATATTAAGATTTCTTAAATTTTGATTTAAATTTAAGGAATTTTTTTTGAAGTAGTATTTTTTACCTAATTTTTTAGAATTCAAATAATATTTTTGAAATTAATAAGAGTTTATTGTTTTTACTAAAAAAATTTATATCCTATTAAAGAGTAAAAGATTCTATTAATAACCTTACTTTATTAATTTCTTAAGTTGTAAAAAGATTCATACAATTTACAATAATCAAGAAATTGTATTTAATTTACTTGCTATTTTATTTAAGTATTCAAATGAGATATCTATCAAATAAGTTATTTATTTTTTTAATTGATTAGTTTTTATATTTATTTCATTTTTACGAAACATTCTAATTTGAAGTAATAATTTTTCATATAAAAATTAAGTAAATGTTATAGAATAATTATTTTCTATTAAAAATTAATTGTAGTAAATGAACTGAAGAAAGAAATAAATGTAATATTACCTCTATTTATCATTCCATCTCTGAAATACTTAAAAAATAAATATCAGTAGATACAAAAATTAAAAAATCCAAAATAAAATATTGATTTGATTAAAACCTAAAAGAAAGAGTAATCTAGACGATCTTTTGATAGATAGATAAAAACGAAAAGGGAAAAAAATATCATCTTTTTATTAATTATTTTTATAATTCAAGGATAGAAAAAGGATTAAAAAAGCTAAGCTAAATGAGCTCAATTTATGAAATTAATAGTATAATTTATCAATTATCATCTTAAAATAAAGTTATACTAATTTATTATGGTATTATTTGTTTTCATTAGAGAAATAAAATTTAAATATGTAATATTTAATACTTTTAACCAAGCACTTTGTAAGTATTTGTTTTTCTTAAAATATAAATTGCTGAAAAATCTGGAGAAAGATCAATGGGTAAGTTTGATTTACTGATTTATTGGATGAAATTTATTTACAAGAGTCAAATACACTTTTTTATTCTTAATAAAGATCAATTTTGAATTTTTGGTATGATTATTTTACTTAATTTATTTTCAAATTAGTTTTAGAAATTACACTTATTTAATGCAAGATAAATTGTATTTTTAAAATCGAAATTATATTCTTTCTTTCATAAAATTGACAGAGTGCTTGGTTATTTTGGTTTGTGTATTATTATATAGAATGAAGTTTATTTACATATATGTGCATGCATTCATGTTAACAAATCTTAGCTTACAAAGGATTAATAAAGTTTAAGAAAGAAATAATTAAAAGAAGAATGAATGAATGAATGAATGGGTGTATCGAGGTTTGCTTTTTTGTATGTTATAACTTTAATTTTAAGCACTATTCCATGATCATTTACAGATATTTCAAACTGGGAGAGAAATTTATAAAGAATCAATCAATATAAGAAAATTATGAATGTAATAAATAATAAACAAGAGTGAATGATTGTTTGTTTTTTTGTTATTTAGTAATTGATTGAATAATTTTTTGTTATCAATATCTATTAACAATGAATGCATGAATCATTTGAAAGTGAAAAAATTTAGATATATAAAATAAAACAAATCTTTTTCTTATAATATTTTAGTAATAAAAAAAAAACTTATAAACAATTGATTTAACTATAAAACTAATAATTTCCACAAATAAAAAAATAATAAAGTAAAATGGCTGTCCCTCCTGTTGTCAAATACATCATTGCCTTCCTTACCTGCGGTTGTTGGTAAAATCCTCTCATTTCCTCCTTCTATAAAAGACGGATTCCCATAATTTTATCATTAGCTCTAGCAAACAAAATCAAATTTTCAATAGCAATACTGCATCCTCATATTTACCAAATGATATAAATCAATTTTTTCAAAAGTTTAGAAAGAAGAAAGGGATAAAAGTCGAAATAATAATAGAGTTAATATTCAAAATCTATAGGATTGTGAAGAATAAGTTTTAATTATTTTATAAAATAATAGGTGCCCCTTCTATTAATTTTTGAATGCCTATATCCGTGCTTGCAACCTCTGTATTGAAACAATTTCGAAAGGTAAAAATGTGGTGTTCAAAATATTAGCCTGTATCTTCTTCTTTTTCTGCTTTGGTATTATTGAATGTATCTTCTGTATCTTTGGTATTGTCTATCTCTTCTAAGGTCCTTGTTAAAGCTTTGCTAATAGTGGTGATTTCCGTAAAGGTTATCTTGCCCTAGTATCTGGTGATAGTTTCGAAATAGAAGGAACTATAAAGGGTGCAGTGCAAAAGATTTTCTGTTGATTGTTTTGCTACTGGATAAGAAATGAAAGTAATATCTTAATACCTCTATCTATGATAATAAAGATGAAGGAAGTATATTAATGAGAATAGTTATAATATTACAATAAATTTCTTAGAATTAATATATGTTACTATACCCATAGCTGTTGTTTTATTAAATCTTACCCTCTTTTTCTCACTTTAATTCTGTACTCCTATTACGATTATTTTTCTTTCATTCTCCTTAAATAATACCTAAAACCGTTTATAATATTGAATTTAGTAGAATCATGAATAATCTGTCAACTATTAAAAATAAAATAAAACTGAAAACTGACAGGCTGTCATAACAAATAATCATTGTCACAAATTTAAATTTATTATTGAATTTATTAAATTTATCAAATATTTTTGGAGAGAGTGATAGAAATTTTTATTATATTATTAAGTTCAGTCATTTTTGAAATAAATTATCGATTCAAATTTCCTTCTCTATCTAGATGTTAATTAGAATATCATTTTTAACCAATAAAATTTTATGAATAAGAATCATTATTAAGAAGTTAATAAATTAAACTTTTGATAATAAAATTAAATAAGGTTTGTGATACTGTTTCAAAAAAGCTGAGATTAATTAATTCAATAAGTAATATTCCTAAATATATCAATATTTAGAAATTATGCCAATTAAAATTTGAAAAAACAAAATAGATATTGGTTGATTAGTCAGTCATCTTTAATACTTTTTCAATTTCTTTAGTCAAGTAAAAAAGATAAATTTAATAAATAGTTATTGAAAAGTAACGTAAATTTAGGTAAAATATTTTTATAATTTTAATAATTTAAATTCTTACTTAAACTACATAATAGAGTATTCAATTTGATTATTAAAATATTCAAACAAATTTCTTATTTAAATTGTAAGATTTTCTTTGAATAAATAATTATGAATCCAAAATTTACTTTAAAAATGAAAAAAATATTCAAATTTAATTATTCTTCTTAGTATTAAAATAATAAAGATACTATCAATTTTAAGTTTAGTATTCTTTTTTTAAAGTAAGTAAGAATGTATGTATTAATTAGGATCATAATTATAAAAAATACTTTTCTAAATTTGTGAAATAAAAATTAAAAATGTAAGATAAGCTATGATTAAACAAAGTTAAATGACATACTTACATGTATAAATTACTTTAGTTAAAAATTGTGAACCATTCCTATTTATTTTGAGGATGAATTATTTTACCTTACTATAAAAATAGATAGGATTAATTCAATTTACAACAAAAAATCGAACATTTCATCAACATGATTTTGATTGGATTGATATAAACAAAAATAATTTTGCAGAATAATAGAAATTATTGATTGATTGGTTGATTGATTTATTTATTGTATGTTTGATTTATTTTAGGTAAGTTAGTGATATTATTATAATTTACTTTAGTTATTATTATTATTTTTGTTGATTGATAAATTTATTTATTTATGGATGTTGAATATATGGAATGGAGAACTTTAATTTTGGGTTGATAGGAATGTATTGATAATTATTATTTTTACACATGATCAATTAATGTAATTAATATCTCAATTATTTTACTATTATTATTATTATTTTTCTTAAATATCTCCATATTTTGTAGATGCACGAGTTATAGTTTGTTGAAGAGATCTCTTAGCAGCTTCGCTAAATCTCTTTTCCTCTAATTAAACTATTAAATTATAATAAAATTAATTTAACACTACAAATTTTTTTATGAAAAAATTACTTTATTTTTTAAGCTTAGAGCGTTATACATTAGGAATAAGGAATGAATGAACAAGATCCTTAATAAGAGTTTAATTATTATTGTATTTTCTTTCGAAGTCTTCCAATGGGAGATTGAATTTTCCCTTTCTTAAATTAGTCATAATAGTTGCTTGTCTTGCAGAAGCTATATTTTATCAAGTATTATTTTTAATATTTGTTAATTTTGAATTGAAAAACAAATTAATTTTATTAATTATTTACATTATTCTAAAGCATTAGACATCAACCAATCTAAATATGTATCTACAGTTCCCTGGTGAACTCTAATAAGCTAATTGTGGAGAACATCTTCACGATCTCTAAGGATTTCTTCTGCCTATCTCTTACCAGCTTCTTCGATTTCTCTGATTCTTCTATCTTTTTCTGCAATTTCTACCATTTATTGGATCTTTCTTTCTTGCTTAATACGAAGCAATTCTTTAGAAAGCTCATCCATAGTTTCAGCTATGATTTCGCCTTATAGACTTTCTAAGACAGCATTTTTAACCTTTTCTTCATGTTGTTGCATGAGAACTTCCTCTGCTTTATCTTCTTCAAGATTCTCAATTTGAGCTACTGTCAACAATTCCTCAATAAGTGCAGTACGCTTCTTCTTACCTTCATACATAATATTCTAGGTAGTTCTACCTCTAAGCAATCTTTGCAATAACATAACAGCCTATTCTCTCCTATCAGCTCCTTGCATTAATCCAACACCATTTTAGCCTCTATAATCTTAGATTTCTGGGAAAGGAGAAGGGCTTATATTGAAATCAGCACTATTTAAATTTAATTAATTTTTTAATTTAAAATTCAATTCATTAATAAAATATTAATTACTCATATTTCCAAGTAGGAGTACCAGGACGAATTTTGTTCTTAAAGTTTCTATAGGAAAAGTTATTTCCATCTTATTATTGTTGAGCCTTACTTTATAAAAGGACACCATTAATCTCATCTTAAGCTTTCTTGAGTTCACCTCTGTGATAGTTTTCCTATTAGTTTAATTTAATAAGTAAAGAGTCCTAAAGTTAATAAAAATCTTACAAGTCTAGTATAATTTTTTTCTATTTCCTTAGTTTCTTTTTTGAGATTGACTCTAGTTTCAAACTCTTTAGGACGAATACCTTCATGAAGAGCTTGTAACATTTAATAATTACCAAGAGCAAGTGGTTGGACTTCATACTAATTTATAGAATTATTTTTTTAATTAAATATTCTAAAATAAACCAATAATAAATTGTGTTTAAATAATAAATTTGCTTCAAATTACTTTATTGGCAATCTTATCAAGGGAAAGACCTTCATGTGTAATACCAGCATAAACTCTTGATGCAAAATTAGCATAATCTTCTATAATCTCTCTCTTGTGATTTTCCTTACCTTACATCTTTCTACTCTTGGTCATCTTTCTATCAATTTTAATCTTCTTTCTTTGGATCTTTGCAATTTATCTATTCTTGTGTTCTGTCTTTTACTATCTTATTTCTTCAATTCTTTCTTGATTTTTATCTTCAACTTCCTTCTCTCTTTCAATCAAAGCTTATTGTAACAAATATAATTTCTCATTTTAGAACCTAATTAAATATAACAAATAAATTAAATTTTTCTATATGATTTATAATTCTAGTTATCTATCAGTAATATTATTGCTTCATAGATATGTCAATACTCATAAATTCAACTATTTATTATCTAAAGCTATCATATTTAAAATAAATTATTGCTTTAAATGCTTGAAAACAAATCAACAAGTTTTATTAATTGAATATTTATTCATCTTTATTTGATAATCCTTAATACCATAATAACCAACCATTAACAGATTTACTAATCTGTCAAGAATTATTTGATTTCATATTATAAGATTAATTCATATTAATTCGTTTCAAAAATGTAATAAAATCAATTAAATATCCTAACATTAAAACACTTTAGCACTGATTTAATATCAATTAAGAAGCCTTCTTTTTGATAGAATAACTACAAATTTCTAGAAAAAAATAAAATATACTTTTTAATTTCGTTTTCTTTTTTGCTCCATTCACGTAGTTCTTGTTCTTCCATGAGTTTACGACGCAAATTAAATGAGGCTTCATCAGAAATAGGAGGGAGTGAATTTTCAAACCACACCTTTTCACGATTCATTTCAATTTATTCTAATTCTTCAATTGATGCTGGAAGTCCTTTTCCATACTTATAATCTTTGAGTTCCATAACTTCAGGATGATCACCATCACGAACAAAGCATTTAGGAGTGTAAGGATCAGTTTGAGTTTCACTTTCTCTATAATCAGTTTGTACAAAGGCATCCTTAGTGGGTGCTTCAACAATAGTTGCATTCTATTACATTTATAAAGTTTAGTAATCTATTTGCTAATCAATAGGAGGGTGACTAATATGTAAGGGAATGTCAGTCATTTATGGTACAAGAGGTCTCTTGAAATAGAGTGGTCTATTTTGATATAAATATATAGGATTAATTTAAATGCCTATTTTAAATAATTAAATATAAAGCAAGTATGGTTATTCTCTTATTGTATATGCTTTCACTGTATGATATGTTAATTTTATTTAAAATCTTCCATTTATTAGCTATAAATTTAAAGTTTCATCTTTCTGTTGTAGATTTATTATTTTATTCTATATCTTATTTCCATAGCTTCATTCTTTGCTGCTTATGCTAATCTAGGTTGAATACTATAATATTTGCCAGTTAGTAATTCATTTACATAATTCTACAAAGTTGGCTCAACTTATTATAAAGCAGTATTAATTTACCTATCTCTATTTGAGACATAGTTTACCATTGACTAATCTCTGATGACATCATGAAGAATATTTGTAGCTGTGGCCATTTTTATTTAAAGACTTAAGGAGGATATATATAGTTAATTTTTATGATAATATTCCTTTAATTTCTTCTTATCTTTATTCTGTTTATTTTCTTCTTGATTATCTTTATATGGAAAGTTGGCTTGAAGAATTTTTAAGTTAATTAATTAATTCCTTCTTAATTACCAATTGATAGCTATTCAATCAAAAATCACTCTCTCTTAATAAATAAAAAATATTTTGCAACTTCAATCATAATATTGTTCATTCATATATTAATATAATACAATACATTTATTCATTCACTTTTGAACTATCTATCATTTCTTTCATTGCTCATTTATTATTATTAATATCTATCCTATTCATTATCATTCAAACCAATTCTCTCTCTCCCTCCCTCTTTTTAATTCATTACCTATATATCCTTTTTCAATCAATTTCTAAATTAGTTGTCTAAAAAATATTATTCTAATCGCATATTTCTTATTAAACAAAACCAACACTTAATAGAAGATATTTCAAATTATTTACATTCAATATTTTGAAAATTAATTAGAAGTACTTTACACTAACTTCTAAATTTAAAGTATAAATAGTTGTTATTTCTTATTTTATAAAGTATAATTTTTATCAGTTGTTTAGTAATTATTTTAAAATAACAATCATAATTTAATTTAATTAAAAAAATAATAGAAAAATTAAAAATTATTAAGGAAGTAGGGAGATGTAATACTTAGAAAATAGAAGATATTTTAAATGATTAGATGGAATGAGAGAAAATCTAAAAATATTACAAATAAGAAATATAAATAGATAATCTCTAGATAGGCGTTGGATTATTTACATATTGATAGCTATTAAGAAAGTAATTAATAGATAGATTGATTTATTGATTTAATTATTTAAATATAATATTTTTTATGAAATTAAACCAAATTATAAGTATCTTAAATTAATTGATTCATTAATTGATTGATAGTGAAAGAAATTATTGTGATATTTTGGTTAATATTATTGTAGATATAATTAAGTCAAATTGTGTGATTTTTGATGTTATTATTGTTGTTGATTATATAATTTATTAATTAGGTTTGCTTTTAGCAGTAAATGCTGCTTTCATTATTTTATTTATATTCTAATTATTTCATTTTTTCTACTTCAACAAGGAGTCTTCATAAAATTCATTTTTTCTAACTCCTTAATGATTTCTTTGAATGAAGGTCTCAAGTTTTAATCAGTGTCCTATTCATTTCAATAATTTTTTAAACAGAATTTAATTTAAAAATGAAATATTACCCAGCATCTTTACATTAGGTCAGCAAATTGAGGAGGACAAGCTTTGGGAATGGTGGGACGTAAGTTATTATTTACAACTTCTACAGATACAGCAGTACCAGTTTTATCTAATTTTATCATAATCAAAATTAAAATCCTAATAATAGAGAATAAAGTTACTTCTATATGGAGGTTCTCTTGAGGCAATTTCCCATAAAATAATACCATAACTGAAAACATCGGCCTTTTCTGTGTAGTAATTTGAGCTAATAACTTCAGGAGCCATCCATTAATAAGTACCTAAATATTTTATAATATTAGTAATTAATTAATATGATTAAATTAAATATAATTACCTATCTTTGCAGTCATATAATTATCTTAAGACATAACTCTAGTCCAGCCAAAATCTGCAAGTTTGCATCTGAGATTGTCATCAAGTAAAAGATTTAAACTAATTTTATAAATTTAAATTCTAAAAAAGCTCTAATAATTTAAAAAACATCTATAGTACCTCTTTAAATCTCTATGTAAAATAGGAGGATTAGATGAATGAAGATAGTGGACACCTCTAGCAGCATCTAAGGCTATCCTACGCCTATCTTCCCAAGATAATTTAACCTCACTCTATAGTAATCCCCATAAACTACCTTTTTGACAGTACTCAAGGATGATACAGAAATTAGGCGATTTAGTGCATGCACCTGTATAAATAAATATTGAATTAATATTGAATAATCCTAAATAAAAGATATACCTAAGAACATGACAATATTGGGATGACGAAGTGCTTCCATCGCATGACACTCAGAGAGGAAATCTCTAACAGTATTTTCATCATGAACCATCTTGAATTTCTTTACTGCGACGATTGTTTCTCTCCATTTAGCTTTATGGATAATGCCGTAACCACCTTCACTGATTTTTGATTCAAGGATGAGCTCATTGAAATCAATATCTAAATTAGAGTTGAACATTCTGAAGTTCAGATTTTTATATTTATCAACACCTTTAATTTAAAACTTCTAGAGCTCGTTGAGTTGTGGATTATTTCCATTTAGGTTGGTTTGGTTGTTGACCATTGCAATAGCTTAATCAGCTCTAAGTTTTGATTCTTTTAATTGCTTTTAGAACTCATGTTCGCGAAGCTTTAAGTCTTTTATATCCTTAGCATTCTTTTCTTGGTTCTTAATTAAATTCATATTACATTTTTTTAAAGCATCTATTTCATTTTACTTTTCTTCTATAAGCTTTTGGTATTTATCACTCTCTATTTAACTCTACTTTTTAACCTTTTCTAATTCATTTCCTACATTTTCAGGGGTATCTAATTTTAAATCTTTACTAAAGATAGGCTATTCATCTTCCTTTAAAATAAACTCATTTCCTGTTAGTGATTTACTTGATAACATAATTGTGTGATAAGAACCACAGACAATCCTAATATCTTTATTTTCTGGATTTATCTATTATACTTTTACAGGAGTGCATAAAGTAGGACTACTCGTCATTCTACCAGTAACCTAACCAAATGCATTTGACCCCCATCCAAAAATATATTTTTAATCACGAGAAACTACTAGGCAGTAATTCTTGCCAACAGAAATCTGATTATAAAATTAAATTGTTAATTAATTAAATCTTTATAAAATTAAATAAATACTTAGCTTATAGCTGGTAAATTATTGATCCTCTAAGGGAATTCGTAAGGGCTGTTATATTCAGAGCATAACTATCCTTCAGTATTCTCTCCTAGAGCATAGACATCACCCTTATTGTTCAGGAAGAGAGTGAAGCAATCACCTGCTTTAGCATCTATAATATTTGAAGAAATATTTTAGTTATTTTAGCCAGATTAGAAATCAACTTCAGTGGGTAGTTGGAAAATTAAAGAATCTCTTTAACCACAATAGCCCCAAATATAAGCACGTCCTCCAATTACGCAAATAGTGTGACTTAAACCGCAAGATATCTTTTCAATTTTTTCTAATCTTGGAGAAGCATCCAAAGCACCTCTGTTTAATCCATAAGATTATTATTAGGATTTAATTGTAGTTATTAGCTTGAATTCATTTAAAGTTTGCTTTTCACCATGACCTAAAGCGTAGGTTTCGCCATAACCACAAGAGAATATTCTATTTTTTGCTAATATTACAAAAAATATTAAAAATAATTTCACGATGTCTAACTGTATTTAATTTGCTCAAGTAAGTATAGAGATGCTTATTTTCATTAATTTCAAATATTTAATGATTTCAATTTAAGCATTTAATTAATCATAATAACGGTTGTTATCGAATTTCAAATCATCATTTCAAAATAAAAAATTTCAAAATCTAAAAAATCTTTTTTTAAATATTAATTAATTTATTCATTCATTCATTAATTTAGTTGGTGAACCGCATCCCTTAATAACTGCAATCCTTTTAATCATTTAAACTTTAGATTTAATTTAATCCATTTCAGTGATTAACTTATGTGTGCTTAGTTAGATAATAATTTATATAGAATTTATTAGAAATATTTACATGTAACAACAACAGTGTGAAGAGTACCACAAGCTATGTAAGATACAATTTCATCGTTGGCTAACTGTATTGATGTAGCAACATCACTTCCACCAAAATTAACGCTACCATGAGACCCAGTGCTGCTATTATTGTTTTTAGGTTTACTAATTTTTTCAGAGAGCTTGATACGATTTAACTACTCCATCATATTATCTATAGAATTAGATCTATCTTTTAAACCAGGAGATTAATCTTCTCCCATTCCTCTTAAATCATTTGCACTCTTTAGGCGCTTATGTTGAGAATTAGGGTCACTGTCGTTCTCATTATTTTATTTCTTCTTAGCTCTTTTATTATTTTATCCAAGAGGAAGTAAAGAATAAACCAATGTAGGAGAAAATTAATTCTCAAAATTGCCAATACCTAGTTAACCCTTCAAATTCAAACCCCAAGCATAAACTTCTCCCTAAGCTATTAATTTTTATAAAACCATTTATATTTATTCTTCTTAGATTAAAAAAATAGTTACTTGTTAAGGCAAAAGTGTGATCAGAACCACAGCTAACCATACTAATTTTTATATCTTTTAAAGCCTTTTAAATGAAATAAAATAAATATTTAAGAGATTCTATGAATTATATTTACTGGAATTGGACTTGGTTTATTCAAATAGCTAACACCTTCAATACCAAGTTACCCATAGGCATTACTACCACATGCATAGAGTTCTTATTTATCTAATAAATTGATTATTAAGTAGAAACAATTTTATTAACTATCTAATTTATTTATTTAACTAACTAAAGCAAGAGAGAATCAATCAATATTTTTGTTGTTTTAAACAAATAATATAATTCATCCAATTTCTTGTTTATTTTTAACTATTAAAAAATTACGATCTATAATCATGGTATGGTTTTCACCTGCACTAACACTAATGACACGATTACCAAAAGCCCTATAATAATAATCAAAAAGAAGCTTGTTAATAAAAATAAAGATCTTTAACAATAAGAAATTTTACTAAATTGCATTGTTGGTCAATTTTTATGCACTTAATTAGCCACTTTTAGAATTACCCCAGCCAGTTAAGAAGTAAGTATCTAGCTATGGTTGGTAGTTTCCACCACTTTAGCTACGTGACAATCCACTTTTATCTCTTCTTGGAGATTTCGATTAGTCAGTGTTGAGACGATATGAGAGAGGTTATTGCTAGGTTTAAGAGAAATTTTGCTATTGAGCCATTTATTAAGGTTATTATAAGAATTAAGCAGTAGGTTGGCCTTGATAGGGAAGGAATTAGGCAGCAAAATTTTCCTTTTATTCTAACATTTGTAATTATTGTTACTACTACTGCTATTATTATAGTTATTACTACTATTATTGCTGTTGTTATAATAGCTATTACTAAGACTACTGTTGAGAAGATTATTGTTAAATTTGTTATTGGATTACTTGCTATTATTACTACTATTATTGTTGTTATTGTTGTTGGCGAGGCCATCTCTAACTATCTTGGCTCATGTCACCAGCGTATTGCTTCATTTGTTATTTAAAGCTATATATTCCTTTTATATTTTCAACAGAAAAGTTTCTTTGTTTATTTTTCTTTCCTTGTGATTACTTCTTTTTCTTTCTTTAAATCTTTTTATATATATTTTTTTGTCGTTTGTAAAATATTAATTTTTTTGAAATTTTGTTTTTGTTTTTAATTTAAAGAAGGGTATGTTTTTCATTCTCTCTTTATGAGTGGTTTGATTAATTATATGAATTATTAATATGCTTGTTTGGTTTTTTGAATGAAAGAGAGTGAGTAATGTAGATAAACAATTAGATAGAAAAAATGGGATATGCAACAACCATCAAATTAATTCATTCTCAATTCAGACAAAATATGATGAAGGATTTCTAAATACTAATTTTTCATTTAACTATCAAAAAAATAAAGAAAGAAAGGAATAATAATAAAAAAATAAACAAATAAAACCAACTGACTGATTGACTGACTGACTAATTCTTTTACTTTCATTCATTTAATTTGCTCTCCTAAATAACCCATAATTATTAAACACTTCAGGATTTTTGTTAACATCTTAAATAAATATTATCTTTTTTAATCAATAAATATCATCACTTACATATCAAAATTATATCTAAATTAGAATTATCATATTTACCATTTAAATTAATCTTTTCTAAATACCTTAAATTAATCTAGATTACAATACTTTTTCTATAACTGTATTAATAACTATTCATATAGTACTATTCTTTGATCTAATTTAAGCTTCAATAATATGGATTAGTGTATATTTAAAATTTAACGAAATGAAATTAATTTAATTGATAGGATTGATTTATAATTATTCTATTAATTATTTTAGATATATTTTAGTATATAATACTATAAGGAAGAAATAAATAAATAAATAATTAATATTTATCATTATGTATTATATAAAATCTTAAAATGTGTAAAAAGTTTTTTAAAAATATATATAATAATTATTAAAATTATAATTAAATAAATTTTATAATAATATACATTTATTAAGTTTAAAGGTAATTGTTTTTACCCATATCCTTTGAAATTAACTATATAATTTTATATTTTTAAATAATCTTCTTTCGTAATTCATATTTGTTTTAACAAACAAAGAGTAAGCTAACTAATAAAATAATAATTTTGATAATAAAATATTTAGATAATTTAATACAGAAATTAAATTTTCTTCTTTTATAGAAAATTAAAAGATTATCGCATATCTACTACAGAGTGAAAATAAATATAAAATATTATTTCTTATTTTTTAAGGCATGATAATATTATCATTTCTATATTGAGAATGAAATTTTAGTACTCTTAAAAATTTTAATTAACACCATATATTGTTACAAAAAAGATAATTTGTTGGCTCATTGAAATTATTAAATTTAAAAAATTATTAAGATAAATTAAAAAGGAGTAATATATTGCTGATTTATTAAATAAAGATTCTCTAATTAATATTCATGTTTTAGGAGTGTAATTAAACCATATTGTAACAAGTATATTAGAACTTAAATTGAGCAAAAAATATAGTGTAATATTATAATAGTTAATACTTCAATATACAAATTTTATTAAAATTGAAGTAATATTATATTTTAAAATCTAATATTTTGCTTATTATTAATATACTTGATAATAAGTAGAAATATTTAGATTTATTATTTAAATTTAATTAATCAACAACAAAAAAATAATTGCAATTTTAAAACGAAAATATTAAAAAAATGAATTTGAAAAGCAAATACAGGGTTTTTATCCTATTAAAACAAAATAAAAATGGTGAGGGATTGAAGGATATTATGTTAATACTGAAATACTATTGGAATTAAAAATGAAAATGAATGAAAAGATTTGTTTTGTAAAATGAAATATGGAAAGGAAGCGAATGAAAATGAGAGGGTGAGTGTATATATCTATGTATTCAAAAAGTTGAATTGTATGTAGAAATGAATGTAAAATGGATAGAGTGACTGACAAAATACAAAGAAATATAAAGAAAAAGAAGAGCTAAAGATAATTAGTATTAATTTAATTTTTGCTCTTGATGGGGAAATTTATTGATAAAAGGAGGAAGAAAAAAGCGTTCGCACAGATTAGAAAGATATCAAAATAAAAAGCAAAAAGATTATTTGAAGGGATAAAAAAAGTATTAGTAATAATAAAACAAATTAAAAGAAAAACAAGTATATTAGGAAAGAAAAGATGAAGCACAACAACCAATTGCCCGTTGCCTAATTAAGAAAGCATTAATAATTCAGAATTAAGACTTTCTTCAACCAAGCTGCCCAAAAGAAGGCTAGATTACTTGCTAGAAGAGAAAAGGCTGCCACTGGTTTCCCCAGACCCACTGAAAAGTTACAACCTGTTGTTAGAAAGCAAACCCAAAGGTGATTATCTATATATCAATATCATCAAACATCCATACTATTTTCAAAAACATCATCTTTTAATCCTCATTCTTTTCATCTTTTAAATACAAATTTTACTCAATTATTAAATTTGACAAAATACAAACATGGAAAGTAAATTTTCCTAATGATCCTCTCATTTTTAAGCTGGATGCACCAAATACTCCACGATAATCAATCAATTCAAAATCGATAATAGAATACTCTTAAATTTAAATTAATTCAACGAAATAAGCATTTATTTTAGTAGAATGAAATCTTCAAAATGAAAATAAACAAATACAATTCTCCTTCTTTGAAACTTGAACTCCTCAAAAAATAATCAAATGAAACTAAGTAGATAATACAATCATTCAGCTTTAACTACTTATTTGATTTCCGCTAGAAGTCCAAATTAGTTGTAGGTTCATCATATAGTCATATAGGCAAACAAAAAACAACAAAATGATATAGGTATAAAGGGTTCATATCAAAAATGTATCTATAAATAAATCCATCGCTTACAGAAAATATGTAGAATTATTGACCACTTTTAGAATTTAGGGAATCAAGTAGATCATTTAAATGTACTCAAACACATAAGAATATATATATCAATAGATATAAAAATAAAGAGATGAATTTGAGAAGATATCTACTATTACAATAATCAATAAAAATAGCTATATTTCTTGTTAGAATAATGATTAATAACTATTACAAATTAGAATTAATTTCTGTGAAAGCAAAATTGCAATAATGAATCAATAAATGAAAGATAGATAGATTCAGATAATCTGATAATATAAAATAATAATAATGAGAGGAGTGAATTGTAAAAGATATTTACATTTAGAATAATAGTAACAATAGATAGGTCAGTAATTGTTGAAGATTTTACTATTAAAATTATAATTTAATTGGGAATAATAATGTAAATAAATGCAAGCTAATAAATATAATAATAAAAAGGATCGATTATCGTTATCATCCATTCATTTAAATTATCCTAGCATACATTAGGAATGAAATAAGATGATGTGTTTTAGAAAATATTTATGAGAAAAATTTAATTATTTATTGGTTGATCATTTAATCTAATTGTATTGTTTATAATATATAGATACAACAAGTCCACCAAGCTCGGTAGAGGTTTCACTTTACAAGAATTGAAGGCTGCTGGTCTCTCTGCTGCTTTTGCCCAATCTATTGGTGTTAAGGTTGACCACAGAAGAAAGAACAGATGCCAAGAATCTCTTGATCTTAACAAGCAAAGACTTTTGGCTTACGTCAGCAAGCTCGTCCTCTTCCCCAGGTAAATAATATTTAAAATAAATAAGAAATTCAATAGCAGATAATAATGATTTAAAAAATATCTAAAGATTATTTTACACATTTTACTACAATATTCTTTGAATGAAATTAAAATGAATCTAATTATAATTTTAATAAAAAATAGACACCAAGGTCAAGCCAAGAAGGGATTAGTTAACGACACTGCCGATACCTCCAACGCTGCCCAAACTGCTTTAAGAACTGCCGTTCCCGTTCCCGCTGTTGTCAAGAGAGAAAAGGCTGTTTCCAACATCGCTGAACTCAGAAAGAAGAAGGTTTACAGAATCCTCAGACAAGAAAAAACCAACCAAAAGTGGGACGGAAAGAGAAAGGCTAAAGCTGCTGCTGAAACCAAGCCCTGAGTTTGATAATAAAAACATCTTTAAATATATAAATAATTATTGTCAATAATATTATAATACTATCCCGAAATTTATCTTGATTTTTATGTATAAAATCTAGACTTTTCATATTTAAACTAATAAAACTTATTCACCTTTCGCTAAGCTCAATCAAAAATCTTCTTTTTTATGTTTCATATAAACTTATTAATTAATTAATTAATTCCTAATCTACAAATTATTTCAACTTAAACGTTTAAGATATCTATATCAATATCTTAATCATAAAATGATAAAAAAGAACTAAAACAGCATAATTTAAAAAGAAAAGAAAACAAAATTCTTTAAAAATAAACCAATTAAAAAGTTAATATACATTCCAACTTTTCTAACATCTAACTAACTAAGCTACCTACCTACCTAATACTTTTATTTCATACATTAATTTTTTTATAAAATGCATATTTTAACGGTATAATTCATTCATTCAATAATAAATCCTCTCCATAATTTATAAAATTTAGTAATTTTTAATTAGGAATGATTATGATTTAATCAATTATCAAATTAAAATAAATGTACACTCTAATGATTGATTAGTTTTATTATAAATATTTAATTAATTTATATATTTTTAAACAATTTAACAATCTTTAATTTGTATAATTATTGATTAGTAAAGAGAATTTTAAAAATTATTTTAATATTAAAAATGGTTGAGTTGATATTACTAAATGACAAAAATTTATCTTTTCATTTAATTTAATAATCAATTTTTGGTTATGATAAAGATTTTCTGTGGAAGTATCTGAGATTGAATTTTCCATCTTTATTCTAAGTTTTATAAATTTAATTCTCATAAGGCGAAGGTTTTACAGATATTTTTTAGAGAGCTTGAGAATGTGAGATGCTTTTTTCTTCTTAAGAGATGATAAATTTTTAATAAGAAGAATTCTTACTATAATTAATAGAATCTATTTAATTTGGATAATTCTTGAAGACTTCGCTATTATTATACGAAATTGAAGGAGAAGCAGAAACTAGTGCTGAAGCTCCATTTGTAAATTATGATTAAAATGATGCATTATTTTTTTTAGACTCCAGAAATGTAGTTATAGTTGAGTTACTAGATTATTACTTGTTTTATTGCCTATTTGGTTTTTAGTCTAAATTAAATATTCTCTTCAGTTACTTTAAACTTTATTGATTTTTATTTTTAATAAATTCTAACTTCTAATCTAATTTTGATTTAAACTTATCTATTTTTTAGTGAGAAGAAATACCTATTGTTTCTTAATCAGTTTATTTCTCTTGTAATACTTTTGTTTCTTAATTGCCCTGTTAAGTTTTATCATTTTATATATTTTCTTTTTATTCTTATATTAACGATTATATTTTATTTTTTGGTGTATCTAATATAAGTCTACCATCTCTGATAAGCTCATTAATATTTTAATGAATACCTGATTTAGTATTATAGACTATGTTGATATGTTATGATTTTGCAACAGAATGGGAGCTTTTCTTTTGTTCGTTAGTTTACTTTTTCTCATCTTTTTAAACTGATCTTTAAGAGTCTTTCTTCTTATTTTTATCTGTATTCTATTGCATTGTGTTAAATTGTTGTCTCTCATAAGTTTTTAATTTCTCAAAGTATTTAGTTGGATGAAGACCTTTTGGTAAATCTATTTCGTAATTACTCTTATTAAATGGAATATTTCTATTTTTGCCGACTAATTGAATAATTTTAATATAATATATTAAGGTAAGTTTTATTTTAAAAATAAATATGATAAGTATTATTACGTATATAAATCTTTTGCAAGAAGAATGCATCATTATGAAAAGCCTTGAGATTCTCTATAAAATATTCATTATTTTTTAAGTCAGATGTATTTATATCTTCTTTATTAATTGTATTATAAAATTTCTACTCAGCTGTTGTGCCCAATTTAGTAAAATCAAATAGACCAATTTATTATTTCTTTAAATTATTATTCATTTAAGAATTAATTTCTAGATTGGCTAAACTTGATGATTTAGTTTGATCATTTTGATCATATTATTAATAAATAGAGGCTTCTTTTTTGATAAACTGTCTTTAGGATTCAATGTACTCTTTTTCTTTATTGATTATACTTAATTTTTACTCTTGAAATAATTGAAGTTAAGTGTGAGAGTTTATTTCCTTTGGTTTAGATAGAATTGATTTTAATTTTAGCTAGCTTTCACTAAAACCTGAACTTGAATCTTTTTAATCTTAAAAATTATCACCATTTTAATTTTTTTATTCAATTTTCTTAAATTTTAAACTTGAATTTGATACATTTAAACTTTTATTTTAAACTTTTGGCTTTTTGTTTTAACTATCAAGTAAAATTATTAATTCTTTTGCTCTTTCTACCTCTTATTTTAGAATTTCTTCACTATCTTTTCCTTAAAAATTTTAAAATCCTGCAGATTATTTATTTAATGGCTAATCAATTTATAAACTTTGATTTGTCCCTATAAGTTAACTCTCTTCCATTATAAATGAATCTTATACCAGTTTTCTTTTTTCTTGTCTATTAAAATTTGAAATGGGAGATGATAACTCAAATTAATGGAAATTTTATTTAAAAAAAGGTGAGTCAGCAGAAATTGAGGGATTTAATACTCTTTACCATGATTTAATAGGATCATACTCTATTTCATCAATTTCTCTTTCTTCATCTTCATCTTCCACCATCCCAATATCTAGATTTTTCATTAATTTTTCATTCAATTTCTATTCCCTCTACTTCTTAAATTAGAGTGTTTTCTCAGCTTGCTTTATAAAAGATAAGATCTATTATTAATTAAATTTTAAATTCTCAGGTTTAAAGCTACTATTATGATTGAATCCATCTATAGTTTAAAATAATTTTTAAAAAGAAAATAGATAAATTAATTAATTACTTTTTTCTTTATAGCGATTTACATGGGAAAATATAACTTTTTCAGAATCAATAATTTCTTTTATAATATTTATGAAATTCTATATTGACTTATATTGCAATTATAAGATGATGAACTCTCCTAAAATACTCTACTCTTATTCCTTTATCAGTTGTGCTTACTCTTCTCTTTCTTCTTAATCAAATTATTCATTTTTATTCCATATTGATGAATCTGGAGATTCCTTTGCAGTGTTAATTTTTAATTACTAGTATTTAGTATTATGACTGTTAGTTGATTCTTAAATGTCCCCTCTTTCACTATTTTCTTCTTAGCTGGATTTTGATTTAGATGAGTTAGACTCAGCTCCGTTTTCTTCTTCAATACTATTCTAACTAATATCGTTACTTCTATTTGAGTTATAGGGAGATGACTCCCTGTCAAATTTCTTTTAAATTGATTATTTTTCATCAAAATCTATAATACTTATTTATAGAATAAAGTATAAACTTAAATATTTTAATTATTGAGAATCTTTAAGTTTATTTAATAAAAATTATTTTTTATAATTAATTAATTATTGATTATTACTTTATTCCAGGTATTTCTTATTTTATAGGAGTCTTATCCATATTAATAGAGGAGATATTATTATTGGTCATTTAGATGTTTTATAAATCTAATTTAAAGGCTAGAGGCTTTTAATTTTTAGATTTGCTTGGGCTGTTAAATTCCTCCTTTTACATTAAATAAATAGGATTTTTAAGAGGTGAATATTAAGAAAGTCTTCTGCTTCCATACCCTTTAGTTTAATTTTAATTCTTTGCCTTTTGAGCATAGATTTCAAGTTATTCATGATTAGTAAGTATCATATTAAATTATTTAAAATATTCAAAAGCATTAAAGCAACTCTCTCCAACATCTACAATATCGTCTCTACTTAGAAAGAATCGAATTAAAATATCCTGTTATATTAAAAATATTCTTTTATTTATATTTTTGTAAATTAATTAATTATTGCTTACATTAGATGCAACTTCTATAATTAATTCAATAACCATTTCACTAAAACTTTTGGGAAAAATAAAGAGCAGTGTTTCTTTTAATTCTTTAAATGTTAAAGGGAAGTAACTGTGCAACTCTTAAAAGAAAAAGAATCTCTCTTTTGATAAAAAGCTATTCCTCATTTGGGCTATACTTTCTGTAGAATTTTTAGGATCTTTCGGAATCAGTATACTCAAATGATTTCTAGAGCTAGTTATGAAAGATGAAGTTTTTTTCAAGAATTTCTTCCTATTATTAAATTATTCAAATAACTTCTTCTTCATGAATCCTTTCTAATACTTATCTATAAGTTCATCTATTTTCTCAAATTTATCAAAAGAATTATCACTAGTAGGTTCTACCTCTCCTTTATCATTTACTTCGTCTATTAAATGCTTGTGCTTTTTAAGGGTTGCTAGTAGAAAATAAAGACTACTCAAAAGAATTCTTTCCTATTCATTTTTTATCTCTTCTATCTTTTCTGTTTCCATATCTAAATTATCCTTTTAATCCCTCTCTTTGCTACCTACTTAAAATTGGTCTAAATTATTCTATAAATATAATTAGCATTTTAAGTTTATTTTATTAAAAAGTTACTTACTTGATTATCTTTCTCAACAGGAAATATCTGATATTCTAAATTTCTATATTCGGTATTTAATTAAATTTTTTATTTCTAAAGGAATTCAAACTGACTTTATAGACTTTAACTTTATAAAATCAGTTACTTATATACTTCTATCAGTTTGGTAATCAAATATTGTATATCCGTTTCACAAAATCTATTTATTTTATCAATTCTTTTATTCCTTTCCTATTATCCCATATTTATAAGAATTTAAGCTAAAGTTTAAAGTAAATTAATAGTTTTTTACAATTTACAAAGAGTTTTATCTAATTAAATTTTAATCCTTTATGCTTTTTGAATTCTACCGTGAGGAGAGTCTTAAAAATCTAGGAGAATTATTACCACTTTTACTCTTTGGAGAAACAGTATCATCAATACTTATTTAGTGTTTAAAAAAATTATTTGCATTTTAGAAAGGAGATAGTTTAGATGCCCTAACTTTAGAGGGTGTTAAAGGAGAACTCAAGCCAATTAAAGTTAATGAACTATGGCATATATCATCCATCACATTAAATTTTTGATCAACAAATATTCTTTTTTTAATATATTAATTATCATTCAAAAACAGAATTGAAAAACAATAATAATTGGTTGGATTAAATGAATAAACTAATATGAATACTCACTAAGCTTAGTTAAAGTGTCAATATTCTATTCTACAAAACTAGTGAGCTACTTTTATTCTAAGAGATTCTTTTTTTAATAATCCAAATTCTCTATATCTTATACTTAATTTTATTTTTGCTAACTGAAGAAATCTATTTTCATCATTACCTCACATGAATTCTTCTTTAGACTCATTAAATCTTACTTTTCCATATCTCTAATATTCTACTTTAGTTGAAGTGTTTCTTCCTCTGCTTCTTACAATACTTTGAATTGATCTTTTTACAGATGCAAATTATTTTAAGCTATTTACTAATGTAATTAATAAAGTAATTAAACTTTTAATTTTTAATTGATTGTATAACTATACCATTTGCTACTTAGAAAGAGTAATATGCTCAATAAGATTAATATTTCTACTATCAGCAATTTCAATCAATTCTCTTAATTCTTAATTTTTTTTTTTCATTGACATCTTTTTAATTTTATAGGAATATATTTTAATATAAAATAATTTAATTGATACTATTTACTATAATTGTTTCATATTTTTTAGCTTTAAACTTATACTAATCATTAGTAGAATTTTAAAAGATAGCCTCTTATTCAACACTCTATAATTTAGTATCGATTTCAGTGAATCTCTCATTGAGCTAATCATACTATTATTAATCCTTATGAATACCTAAAGTAGATATTTATTAAGCTTAGGCAGAATCTTAGATATTCAATTAATTTTTAAGAGATTCTTTTAAAGCTAGTTAAGTTTATTCTTTGTTTGGATTTTAATTATCTATTGATGTTTAATGGAATGCTGATCTCTTTACATCTTCTATTAATAAATTAGTTATTTTCATCTATGGAATCTCTAAAGGTTTTTTAATTGTAGTCTAAAAGGATTTATTAATATCCTACTTTTTAAATATAGAGGCTTCTTAGTTCTACAATTACATTACCACTTGATTCGCTTTCACATTTTTTAAAAACTGATCCTTTTTTTAATTTTCTTGAACTATTTTGTCCAGCTCCTTTTTAAACTAAATTTAAAATATTTTACAAAGAAAACTAAAATATTGTAAATAATAACTTTATAAATCTATATTTTTATAATTAAAATAAAACAAATTCATTAATTAACTTACATTTAACTCTTAGTCTATTTAATTCTTTACAATACCTTGACATATACCTTATTAATAACAAGAAAATTCCTTATCAAGAATTGCATTCTTTTGGTACATAGTCTTTTTGTATTCTTCTTTCATTGACAATTCTGGTTTTAGAAACGTTAACTTTTGTTAGGGTGGTTTCATATCTAAATATTTCAAATTGGATTTTTTAGTAAATTTAAGATATTTTTAGGAAATTGCTCTAAAATGACCTTTTAATCACTTTAATGTTTTTAAATAAATAGTAGAAATAAAGAAATTGTTTCTCTTAAAAATTAGCTAATTTGATAAGAAGATTACTTCAATTTAGATATTTATAACTAACAACTTTTTAATTACTTTATTCAACTTTCATATAATAAAAAAACTTTCAGTTTCTTCTGAAATTTGTACACTCCAGCATTAAAGCTACCTTTTATTCATTTTTGCTTGATTTTAGCAAAATTTCAAACACTCTTTTTGATGTTTTTCTGTTTTAATAATTTAACGATATTATAATAAAGCTAATTGTGTTGATTTAAATAATGAGATAAACATTAGTATTTAATAAAATTACTATTTATTTTATAAATTAACAAGATTTCATTATTTTAACAAATAAGAATATTGGTAAAATAATGATAGAAAATATGAAAGTTATAAATTTTACAACTAAATAATAATATTGTAAAATTAAAGATCAATTGTATTTCATTTTTAATTCACTTTTGATATCATTTAATCTTAAAAAGAGTTCATCTAATTCAGAACAAGACTCTTTTGTATAATATTTTGTTAATATTTTTAAAGCCCTTTCACTATATTATTCTGCTTTTATGCATTTATCTAGATGGAAATTTAGTTTTGAAAGTTCATTTAATTTCCAACCTATAAAAGGCATTTCTATTGTATTACCGATGAGTTCTTCATACCAATGTTTAGAAAGATCTAAATAACTTTTTAAGTATTTATTAGCCTTTTTGAATTATGAAGTACCTAAAGCAGTAACTATCCTTGAATTATAAATATCATTAAAATAAGGTGCATCTGGATGACATAAAATTTCAGCCTTTTTAGTTAATTCTAGCACTTTATTGTAATCTGATTTATTGCACTCATTTTATATTTCAACCATTTAAGTAATAACTGACTAATATTCCTTCTCTGTTATTTAAGTATTTGAATTGCATTACTAACATATAAGTGTTTTACTATTTATCCTTCCTTATTTACAGATTTAGCACTTTACAAAAGAGTCACCTTCACTATTTTCTTTTTAACATCTTCTACATTCGCATTAAAAAAAGTAATTCTCCTTTAAAAATTTTTTTCTTTCACTTAATAATTTCTTGGTATCTACATAACTATTCATAATCTCCTCTCCTACTTCAATATCTCTAATAGCAACAACTGTTACCTCAGGTAGTTTATTAAATACACAAATCACATTTGGAGTACAACTATGATTCATAAAATTCACATCTTCATATAATCCTATTTTTTTATTAAAATAAAATCAATAGTTATTAAAATTAATATTTATCAAAAACAACAATTTATTATAGAAAGTGAAGATATTTAGCTTCAATTAAATAAACCAAATTAAATCCTAGGATTTATAATTTTTAATATGTCTATTTATGTACTTTATAATTATATTTATTACCAGCCCCAATTCCATCAGTTTCAAATAAGGAATCTTAAATTGTTACAGCATTTGTTGCAAATTTAGCTTAAGTACTAATTAAAAATTCCATTTTCTCAGAGGTTACTTCTTCCTCAAGGCTCTTAAGGAGAACCACTGCTAATTCAGTAAAGAATTACATCTTTTCAGGGGAGAATTCAGTTTGATTTGATAAGAAACTAGAAAGAGAATTCTGATTTTTATAAATCCTCATTAGAATATGGAAATCACTTGTGATATTAAAATTTTTTGCCTTAATGGCTTTATAAGTTTTGCATTCTAATTTATGATATTTCCAATCTTGAGTTTAGCATTATTTTCCGCAGTAATATAGAACATTACATGCAGTGCATCTACTTAGATTACTTGAGGATTTTAAACAAGAATTGCAATAGTTTTTTCTATAACTGGATAAAACACTGTAAAAAAGAGGTTATTTAGTAAGAATAACTTCTCCTGCTTTTATCTTTCTTTTAGCAATAAGTCGACGATATTGGTTGTTCAAATTTTCTATTTAATACATTTTAGTTTTCTGACCCTCTATAATATATGTGATAATTATTAAAAGTACCTTTCTTAAGTATTAAATATTACTTATAAATTAATAGAAACAATCAATTTTTATATTTGAAAGGTAATTTAAAGTTTAAAGATATTCTACTTTGAATTTCTATCTGGATCTATCTAGATAATTGTAGATCTTATGAAATGGGTCATAATTACATTAAGTATTGAGTAAAATTATTATTTAATGATATAAAGATAATAATTAGATTACGAAATATATAAGGAAAGAAATATGTAAGTTTGTATGTATGTACACTAAAATTTAAGGGTAATAGTTATGAATTTATTTATTTATTTCATAGTTTTTAATTTAAATTTTACCTTTTAATTTTTTTTAATTTCTATTAAAATTTCTTGTTTACAATAATAAATTTATAATTAGCAACCATTTTAGTCGAATTGAGGGTAAATAATGGGTATTTAATCATTTTAACTAAGCTTGTAAAGATTCTGTAGAATCTTATATTCTACTGTTATTCTTAAATATACTGATTTTCTTACCATCTACAATAGGAGAATAGTCACTAAAATTAAAATAAATTAATATCTCTGTTAAATTGAAAATTTAATTAATTTTACGTGTCTAGTTCAAGTGAATATTCTGCAGCATTTATTAATACTTATATTTGTTTCTTTTTATTCTTGATTTTTTATAAATCTACTTGGTTTTACACTATCTCTCTGTTTTAGCTTTATTATCCGGCATCCTAAGTAGCTTATTCTTCATAATCTATTTTTACAATTTATATAATAAACAAAAATAATATTTAATAAAATAAATTACTGATAAGTTAAAAAGGAGTTTCATCTGTTGATTTCTTAGAAAGTTCAGCAATTCTCTCTTTAATACTCTGTTAAATAAATATTTATTTATTATATTATTTGAAATTTAAATAATCTATTTACTTAAATCTATAATTTTGACCTTTCAAGTAATGAAAAGGAAGATAAATCGCTTCTTTTGCTTTTCTATAGTGTAATTTCAATACCATTTTTGCTTTCAGATACATCAATATATTTATCATTTGGAATAATTTATTTGGAGTCTTCTTAATTTTATAAAGATGTATTTTATTCTTCTACTTCAGCTTAGTGATATCTTTACTATTAAAGTATTTACTTATTCATAGATAAATCAATTTACCCCAAAGATTAATCAGTAAATGATTATAAAGGGTTCTTAATACTTCTAGATGATCTCTTAACTTTATTCAACTGTTCTTTCACATGAGCAAAAAAGCGTGAAGGGCTTTTAGAAAAGTCTTTTATCTAAGCAAGTTTCTTTTCACTAATACTATTGATATCAATTTCATCAACTTAGAATTTTGATTAAGAATTCTATGATGTGTTTTTATTTTGCTTTTATTCTTATATAAATGATTCATTTCTTTTCTTATCTGGAGTTACTTCTGTTAGTGCTCTTAAATTAGAATTGCTTGAGCTTAAATTGCCTTAAGTTTAAATTTAAATCTAAATATTTTTTTAAGTTTAATTTTGATTATTCTATTATAAATTTTATTATTATGTTTATTTAGAAGTTGGATAAGTTATAAAATTTTCCCCATTAATTCCTACACTAATTCCATTATTTAAATCTTCTAATTAATGCTTCTATAATTGAGATCTTTATTCATTGTATTAAGGTGTTAATTGAGCCTACTTTTACTAATTATTATTATTATTTAAAGGAGTATTAATAATATTTGGCTATCCATTCATTCTTGGAGTAACATAAACTATTTGATGTTATTAATTAATTATAGGATCTATAGAAATACTTCTCTAAGAATATTAAGGCTAATAAATTGAAAAGATTCTATGATTTTATGGTTAAAATTAGTAAGTTTAATTAGATTAATTTTTTTATACTTATCTCTAAACATCTTCTTATTGATTATTTTAAGAGGATCCATTTGGAGTTATTAATTTTTACTAATTTGGTAGATTATATAATTCTTGATTGACCGATGTAGATCTAATATTTCTTTTTGATAGATCAATTTAAAATTGCTGAGGCATTTGTTGGTGGAATAATTACTGATTAGCTGCTAAAAATGCTGATTGAGGAGTTTAATTAAGTAAATAAGGATTAAAAGCCGAAAGTTATTCAGGTCGATTGGTTGAAATAGGTTAATACTTTTAATATGATAAACTAGAATTATTGATGCTATTTTGGATTGGTAGATTATTTCTGGAAGAGCTCAAGATCTATCTATGAGATACATTAGGGGATAGTTGAGCAAATTTTGGAGGAGCTGTTTGTGTAGTTTAGATTGAAGATGAAATGAAATGTTGTAAATTCTTTTAAGGAGTGAATTATTATTATATTTACTACTGTTATTATCTCTATGGAATATTATTATCTAATTACTAAAAGGGTTAGAATTATCCATTTGCAAATTAAGGAGAAACATCATTAAAATTATTTTAATATTTGTTCATTGCTTATAGGTTATTAAATCCTATTTAATCAAGTTAAATTTAATTAGTTTAAGGTTGTTGCTACATTTTTTGTCTAAGTTTATCTTGCTAACTAGGATTATTTAATAAAAGTTGTCTTTAAGAATTGCTTATTGAGTATTATTACTACTATGATTGTGGTTAGTTATTCTCTTAAAGTTAATAGGCTTAATTCTAAATATTATTGATGTTTATGCTACTTTATTATAGTATATTTCTCTAACTAACTGACTATTGCAAATTATTTATACTTGATACTGATTGTCTTTACTTATTAAATTGACTTACGTAGCTGACTTATTAACCATTATTATTCGTTTTATTTATACTTTAGCGATAACTGTTTTTCTCTTCTTTCTCAAATTTTTCTTCAGTTAACATTCTAATAGGTGAAGGGGTGTTTACTCTATATGTTAAATTTGTGCTGTGATTGGAGTTATTGCTTATGCTTAGTTTTATTGGAGAATGATTAGGACCTTCTATTATGATGTTAGCCATTTAGTTCCTCAGATTATGTACATTTGGGGTGAGAGAATTCCTTGTTCGAGATAAGTTCTCTTGAGTTTTTTCTAAATTTTCGAAGCCTCTTTAACCTAATGACTCTACTTACTATTTAGTTGTTATTTATTTATCATAACCGCCGTTCTTCATTGAACTATGCTTGGAGCTGAGTGTATACAATTCCTTATTTTTTATATTATTGTTCCTATTTAACTAATAATTATAATGTTGGAAATACTGTAGAAATAAAATAAATACTATTGGCTTTTAATTGTTAGATTTGCTGTTTCAGAAATTAAGTTTATGGGGATTGAAATATATTATTAGGTATTAGGTTATTTCTTTTATGCTCTTAATAATGTACTGAGTGAAATAATATTCTTAGAGGTTTATCGAGTTTTTTTGTTTTTGCTTTTGATAAATGAGTATGATTAATACAACAAACAAACAAACGAACAAGAAATTAAAAAATAATCTAATTAATTAATTTGTAAAATTTACAAGCGAATATTATTAATGTTTATTAGGTGGATTATTGACTAAAATACTAACAAGTTTGCAAAGTTTGCAGACAAACAAATTTAGTATTTTTGTTTTCAAATTTTATAAAAACACAAATAAAAGAATTTAACAACTTTATTTTTATTTAAATTGCTTCTTTTCTTTTCCAAACAGCTCTCTCTTACTTCTTTTTCAATTCATTTCATCCACTAAATAAACTAAAGGAATTATTTTGTTAATAGTTAGAAATATGGACAAAATTTGTTAACTTATTTTTAAACTGATAAATTATATCCTAATTAATAATCTTCACAATAATAAAATCGAACTCTTTCGTTAAATTCCCCTCCACTCTCTAAGGTCTTTTAACTTTTTTTATCATGCAATAGTAATGTCAAAATATTTGAGAAACAGATGAAGAAGATAAAATAGATTCCAATCACTTTTACTTTTCTTACTCGAATTAAATTAAAAAAATAACAACGTAACTCAATTATTCTGTAAATTTGATCTTATATTTATTTACTCTTTCCCCCATTCAATTATTATTAATATTTTAACCAATAAATAAGAATTTATTAACTGCCTAAAAAAATCTTAATAAATAATGAATATTAGTAAAAGTTTTAAAGAATCAAAGTGTATTATTATCAATCAAATCTATATTAAATTATTTTCTCAATTGATTCAATATTAATTAAAAATTATTCTTTATATTTAATATTTTACATATTAAATTAACTTTTATTAAGGAGATTGCTGGAAAATTAATACCTAGTGAATTTATTTATTAAGGTTACTCAAATTCTAAATGATATCTTACATTTTAATTATTTGGAATTAAAGTATTTCAATTTTTCTCAAAATTAATAAATTAATGGATATTTTGAAATATTAAGTAGGTACTCTGATTAAGAATGGAATTAATTTATTTTTATTGTAATTAACTTATTTTTGAAAGAACTCATATCAGTAAATTAAATAGATATTAGGTAATAATATAGTATCGATTAAAAAATTAATAAGATTTAATAAAAGAATTGGTAGGTGTTTATGATAACTATAATAAAGGTATGAATTTAATATTGATTATCTTTTATTTTTTATATCCCTTTAATCTTTCAGGGTATTGAATAGTCAGCAATATTTCTAATAGAAATTCATTTATTGATTGCAATTTTCAACTAAAATACAAACTAATTGTCAAATATTATTAAAAGACAACACTTGCTTGTGCGCATAAATTCTTTTGTCCCAATAGATAGGCAACCAAAAATAAGGATACATCAAATATAAAAAATAATAGCTAATAAAATGAAAAAATAGGTAGCATTAAAAAACATTTAATAAAAAATATTTAAATACTCTACTCTAAAATATATAGGATACACTCATATAGCTTGAATATTATCTAGAATAGGTAGAGACCATTTAAAAAGAAATAGCAGCAAAAGATGATAAAGTTCAAATTGCAGTAAATTTAATCAAAATTTGAGAGAGTTATTGGAATTATCTTTATTTTATAATAGATAAAATAAGGTATCAATGGTAGTAATTATTCTCTCGCCATGAAGTTATAGTAAATAAACAGTTTCTAAGCATAAACTCTTTCTTATTTTGAAATATGAAATCAATTAGATAAGAAACAGAATAGATGTTGCAATAAAGCACTATTAATATAAAGCAGAAGATATAACTATTCAGTCGACATGTGTTTAGACTTTCTTCGCATTAGCAAAGAGTAAAACAAATTTTAATAGCAAACTTTTAATTATTTATAACATATTTATTTGGGTAATTAGTAATAGCTGATGCAAAGATGTATAGATGGTAGTAATAGAGCAGAAAAATAAATGCAATCATTGCTAAACAATATGCAGACACTCTCAGATGCAATATTTGAATAAAAGAAAAAGATCTAGACAAGAGAAAGATCCTTGATTTCAGTATCTCAAACATCAAATTAATCCTCAGATTTCTTCAAAAGTGATATAGAGGGATCGGGAGGTGATTAATAGGATATGTAAGCAAAATATCTAATTTAATAAGTGATTTGTTCATGTGTTCTTATAAGTACAATTAAGGCTATAATTCAAATCCTTTAAATATAAAATTTGATATAACAATTTACAAATAATATAATAGATTTTTTTTTAAATTTAATAATAATAGATAGGCTAATATGGAGGTTATTGACTATGAATAAGAGATGATTAAGTAGAGACAAGAGGAAATTGACAAAATATAAAAGTAATTTTTTTTAGCAAATATCATTTTTTTCCCTTCCTTCAACTTTTATAGATCTATAAAAATAATAATAAAATAAACAAAGAATGCAAAAAGAATTTGTTTATACGAACTGTTAATAATTTTTCTATAAATTCTTTTAGGCTTGATTGCACAATCAAACAAAATAAATTTCAATATAATTTTTTTATTTATATCTTTTTTTCAGTTGTTTCACTTACTATAAAGTTATTTAGAATTTAAGATATATATTTTTTGATTTAAAGATGCAATAATGAAAAAGGTTTCTATAGAATTAAGAGTTTAAACCTTTATTTATTAGGTGAAGTTTCATCTGAGTTAAAGAATAGATCCTATTTCTACTATTGACCCATCTAAATCCTATATTCATAAATTTCCTGAATTATAAAATGAATAATTCTAAGATAAAAAAACAGCATATTTAAATTTAATAATATAAAGTAAACTGTCGTTAGAGCGATGTAACGATGTATAGATTAAATTATATTCTATCCTTTCATAATATTGATTAACTTTCTTCATATTGACAAAAAGTTAACAAAATATTAAAGTTTTCTGTGATTAAATTATTTGAGAGTTATATAGATACTTTTTCAAATCTTTTAGAAATTCAATATTTATTAGTAAAATCCCCAATTTTTAATTTTTTAGAATTAGTATAGAAATTTGTATAAATATTTTATTTTCATTCACTAAAATTTTATTAATTTTGTTTAATATTGAAGGTATTTTAAATTTGGCTGTTAAATTTTTGATTTTAAAATCTTTTAATTCTTCTATTGAGAAATTTATTCTGGTGGCTAGAATTCATTTATTTTTAATCCTTATTTTTATAAACAACTATTAGGATTTATATATATCTATGATTCTGATGAATCCTAACTAGATAAAAAATCCGATTAATTTTAATCATGTTTTAAAAAAAGTCTGGTCATTACTTTAAATTAAACAATGAATCAAATGCTAGAAATGATAAAAGAATAAGGCAAGAATTTAAGTATGTAAAATAATTTAAAACAAGAGTGAGAGCTTATTATCTGATATAAAATTCTCTTTAAAAAATAAGATTTAATTGAGGAGAATTTGAATGCTGTAAGTGTTCAAATCAAAGGAATGAATCAGACTTCTATCAGCAGCAATGAATATTAAGATTAATTAAGCGAACCTCTAATTAATAAAAATAAAGAATTAGAATCGAACAGGTCTGATACTGAAATCACAGGGATTTCGCAAAAGAAATCTAAAAGGTACTTTATTTAATTCGCAAATGATTAATGAATTGATCTAGATTATTCATTTGCATTTAATATTTTCAATCTTACTTTCTATTATAATAATATAGGTGTTGGTATATAGTGATTTTTATATTAATAGTAATTGGAGTAGCTATAGGATTATTCTTTGGTCTAAGATCATGATTATATATTCTAAAAATTGAATGATAATAGAAAGCTTATAGCAAATAGAGAGTGGTAACAAAATATTTATATAAATTCTAAAATATCATTAGAATATTGTAAAATTCTTGTAAATATATTATGTAATAAATTGTCTTAATATTTTGAAAGTTATCAAATTTTTATTAGGAATGCTTATATTTTATATTTCACAAAAAATCTTCAAACAAGGATTAAAATAATTGATAGGAATTATCTCAAGGAAAAATTATAATTAACTCTATAAGAAATAAAATAAAACACTTTTATTACTATTTGAGGGGGAATTTAAATAAAAAGGAAGAAGAGGTTTTTACTATTATTTAAAAAAAACAAAAAAATTAATTATATCTCTCTCTAATTTTATTAAGATCAATAATAAATGGGTTCTAATATGAAAAGCAAATAATAAAAGATAATCAATCATAAATGTACATGTGGTAAAGTATATGGACTGCTTTCATCATTACACAACCATATCAGGACTAAGCACGATGGCACCAAAACATATCACATTAAGGAGAGATCAAGGGGTAGACCTGCTAAAGAAACTGAAAATTAAAAGATTACTAAAGAAGGTTTTGTCCCTATAGTAATTTCAGGCGCCTTTATTCTTACAAATTTATTGAATAGATTCTAAAAAATAACGAATTTTTCAAATAAATAATTGGATGATCTCTTGAGGTCAAAGTAAGAAGAAATAAAATTAATAAAATCAAAGCTTAATGAAGATAATAAAAATTGGCTTGTTTAGAGTATGGGCTTGTTTAGAAAATCATTCAATTTTATCATACAATAACTATCAGGCTAGTTATTACAAAATTTCATTTATGTTCTTTATGAATATTGCTTGATAAAAAATATAAATTGCAAGGATTAAATTATTTAATATTTTAACAACTATTTAAATTTGCTTCCTTAATAGATTGAAGCTATTGATTCATCTGAATAAGAAAAAATTGAATTACTTACAAATAAATAGTTATCATGAGATAGTCTTTAATTTTATATTTATTTAATATAAATTGAACCCTTGTAATAGAAGAAGCTGACTGATTGATTGACAAATTGACTATCTGTCTATTTATCTATCTATCTATATTATTATAAAAAAACAAATAAAATGAAATATTAAAATAAAGAAAGAAAGAAGGAAATAAATAAATGTAATTCAGTTATAAAAAAACTATTGATAGGATGAATAAAAATCTAATCATTGATACAAAATTTACCCATTTAGCTCAAATAATACATTATACTTACCAACTAGTTAGTATCAATAATTTTCACTTTTAAGGATTAATTTTAAAATTATAATAACATAATAATATCTCAACATTAAATATTACCATAATTGATAAATTTACTATCTATTAATTTAATTATGTCTAATCAAATATCAGGATAATAATAGTTGACCAACATAATTAATAAAAAACGTTATCCTGATATTTATTTTATGCCTCTCCCAATAGATTTATAATGAAACTACTATTATAATATATATTTAGGTTTACAATGTTAATCTATTAGTGAGATAATAAAAATAAAATGAGAATACCATAACTTAATTAATAAGGCTTAAATTAAATGAATATATAAATAAAAGAAAACCATCTTAAATTAATAATCTATATATTTATCATTTATTTGTTTGTGTGTGTGTGTGCGAACTTAATTAATAACTTATAATACCCTAAAATATCATTTGTTTAACTATTCTAAATCTACTATTTATTATAATAATTGAATTAAAGTTAAGAGGAATTTCCTAAAATCCATCATATTTTATAATAACTATTTTTTTATTTGTTTAATCCAATAATTTTTTAATTTTTTATATAATTAATTTACTCCTTTTAGTAAAATTTTGAAGTCATTTTCAATTTATAGTAGTATCTTCATTTTTAATATCTCACATACTCATATGCATAATATTTTTATATCATTTTAAATTATTATTAGTTAAATTTATATAAGATGATAAATATGACATCTAATTACTTTATCTAATTACCTAAAAATAATTAAAAAAATATCTTTCTTAAGAAATATGATGTAAATAAATCACTAAGATGATCATATACTTACTAAATGAAATAATTATTTGAAGAAGAATTAAAAAATAAAAATAATGTAAGTCAATCTTTAGTATAACTTTCACTGATTCTATTCAATACACTAATATTTCTTATAAAAATTTAGAATTGATAATTAAAAATATTATTAAAAGTAAGTAAAAAACTCATAGTTAAAGATTGGTTCAGAGATTAATAAGATAGTAAGTATTTCATTTTATTTATTTTTGTTTAAAAAAAGCAAGGATAAAAGAATAAACTAACTATTAAAATAGTCTAGAATTAATAAGATATTTATAATATAAACACTTTACTATTATTCTATTATATTTTGTTTATAATTATTTTCTTAATTTACCTAAATTTATTAATAATAAATCAATAAAATTAACCTATATTATTTTTTAAAAAATTGAATTAATGCCTGCCTTCATTAAAATAGGTTATTTTAAATGTCAAACTATACATATTCATTAAATTTAACATATCAATTCCACCATCATATCAAATTCCTTCCTATATATTATAATACCTTGCAATTGGCAAGATCTTAAGTGGAATTTTTTTGCGGCTTTTTGAGTTTTTGATGAGACCCTTTACGTCACACATACCTCAAAAATAGCAAAAATCCTTATCGAGGTATTATGGTATATTTATATTTATACATAAAACAATTTAAAAAATCTTTAACTAATTATAATCTCAATTGAAAAATTTATTTATCCTTTTTTTTAAGATGTGGGTTATTATTATATTTCCAGAATATCTCTAAAGTCTATAAATATTTTTGGTAATTTAGACTTTATTTCTCTCTATTTATAAATTAGTGATCTCTATAAAACAATTTGGGATTGAATTTAAGCATTTTTAAATATGTATTAATCTAATTATGTATTTAATTTACCAGATTACACAGAAGTCTCTCTCTAAAACTATTCAAGTTTATTTATTCAGATTAGAATGATTCACTAAATATTCCTTCATTTTGAATTAAAAATTGTTTCTATTAATTAATATTTACTTTACTTCTAAAACTAAATGATAGGATAAATATAGTTTATTATTATCTATCTAATAGTCAACTAATCTATTAATTAATTTAATTTATTTATTATAAAAACCATTAATTTAATAGAATTAACTTTTATGAAATTCAAATATACTAATATATTAAGCACTCTATAGTGTTTCTTTTAGAATACTATTATTGTAGATAAAATTATTGCATAGAATTTTTACTGTATAATGCTTTAATCGTTAATTTATTTCTGATTTCAATAAATAAATTATAAGTGAAAAAAATATTTTTACTTGTAAAAATAATATTCTTTTTATCAAATTAATTAATTAAAAATTAGAAATTGAAATATTATTATACTATCATTACTATATTTTTTAAATTAATTCCAAAATATGAAATTATTTGATATTAGATCAGATGGAAGCACTTTTTATGTGAAATGGTTTATTGTTGTTTAAGTGGATAGCTTTGAATCTATCCTATATTCATTTATATTAATTTTCATTTTAATAATTGGAATAATAAAAAATCACCCTATTTATAATATAAGAAAAAATTCAAGATGAGGAAATAGTATAGAAATTAGGAAAGAAAAAGAAAGAAAGAAAATAAAAAATTTTTTTTTTTAACAAATAACTCCTATTTTTTTTGTAATAAAAATAATTTTACATATATTTGTATTTCATTCAAGTAATTATTATTTTATTAATAAGTAAACTGATTTTATTCTATATTATAACTGTTTTTTATTTATTATTTTAAGATAAATAAAGTAACTACCAGCCAGTCCTATCTACTTCAATAATAAAAACTTTTAATTAATTTGCTTTTCTAAAGTTGTATTAATTATACTCATAGCCATCCTAACTATTGTTTTTATCTACAAGAAAAATTTGTCTATATTTAATCAATATTAATTTTCTGATTAACTTAATTAAAGCGAGGTAAAAAAGATTCTTTTCAAAATAATTAAATTAATTAATTGATCGATTATCAAAAATTTTTAATTTTTTAATTAATCAATGAAGAATGTTATAGATTGTAAATAGAACATTTAAATGGTAAAATGTCATAAATATTTTTAGAATATTTTAATTTCAGATAAATAAATAATTTTTAAAAAAGAAATTTAAGGAAAAAATAAAATTAACTCAAAATAAAGAACTAATTATCATTAAAATTCTAATATAAAATGACTCAACAAAAGAAATAATAATAACAAAATAAGTTGATGGAAGAAGAAAACCTCGTTCTTCCTCAATTTGGGTGCAAATGTGGCTTAGAATACTCAACCTTATCTAGTCTATCAAATCATATTAAAATGACTCACCATAATAATGCTGAGGAGTGGAAAATCAAGAGAGGTGTACCTGAAGGCCGAAGACAGAGAATGAGCCCTGCCATTAAAGATAAGATTAAAAATTATATTAACTAAAATGAGAAATTGAAAAATTTCAGTGAGAAACTAAGTGCCAGCCAATGCAGAGGATTATTCATGCAAAATGTTAAATATATTGAAGAATTAATGGATACTCATAATCTAAACAAATAATAAGAAATAATTCTTTAAAAAGAACATATTAAATATCAAGAATTGTGGAATGATATTGATATTAGTGAAATCTGTAGTCAAACTTAATAGTATCTTAATGCTTATTGTAGTGTATTCTTTGAAATTACATTCCCTTAACTTAAATTAGAGCAAGATGAGGAATAGAAAGAAGAAAATTGTAAATCTGATCTTAAATCCTATTATTTCTACAAGAGCCTCTTAGAAATCAATAAATCTCAAGAAAATAAAGAGATGAAATAGAAAATATAATTTCCAACCGATTCTTTTCCTAGAAGCATTACCACTTACAGTTCTTTTCCTCCCAATTCTAATAACTTTGAATTAAATTCATCTAAAAGCCCTACTTTTAATACCTCTTCGAACGTAAGAGTATCTAATAACTCTTCTGCATCTAGCTCCCCCACTGGTCAATCATATATAGTAAATGTCCACTCTTCATTGAATTGGGACTAGGACTAATACATGCGCAATTTCTTTAATAACTACCTTCTAAAATAAAATTAAAAGAATTGAATTAGAAAATTGCTTCATTAATATTACTATAAAATTACACTACAATTAATATCTCAAAGAAAATCTTTATTTGTATATATTCTCACTTTAATCAATCTCTCACAAATAATTATATAAAAGTATTCAATTCAGTATGGATTAGAATAATGTTAAAAATGATAAATAATATATAGAAATTTACTCTTCTCAGTTACATTTGACAAAGACTCATTTCAATATATGATTACTATGCTAATTTTATTTTCTTATGTTTTTCTAGTTACATGAACGGACGGGCAAGCTGACTGAGCGGTAAAAGTTAGTGTCTATAATAATAATAATCTATTTTTGATAGAAAAATCTGAATAGAAAATATTAACAATCAAATCAATTAATTCAATTATTAATTAATTTTTCTACTACCTTGTCTAATTCAATTAATCCTAGATTAAGTTAAATGGTAATTAAAATTTCTGACTAATTATTCCATTTTTTGTTAGGCGCGCTAACTTTAATAGAAAAAAAAATACATTTTAGTATTCTCAATAAATTTAAGTAAAATTTAAATATTCCATCCCATTTTTTATGTTCTTATTAATATATTTTTCATTTTGTACTTATCTAAAAAATTGCTTAATTTATCATTCATTCATCCAATAAAAAATAATAAAGGATAGATTGATTCTTCCTAGATTTTTGTTTTGATCAACAAATTTTCTCTAAATTTATTAGAAATATCTTAAAATACTCCTTTATATTCTCAATTTCTTAAAAAATATGGAGCTGTTAGTGTATAAAATTGGATTAGAACTATTATTTTCTAATTCTTCATTAGGCTAAAATCTCTCTCTCTCTTATTAAGAGAAAATCCTGATATCTAGAACTCCATTTTGGTATCAAAAAAATTTAAATCTGTCCTAGAAATTAGAAAAAATATTGGTTTTGTGTAAAAGTGCTTTATTTTCTCAAAAATACCAAAAATATTCTAATCAGGTTATCTCTGAGATAAATTTAATAAAATTCTTTTATTTTTTACTTACTCAACTTATTTACTACTTAAAGATATCTTGAATGAAATTTCAATTACAGTACATGAATTAGTTGATTGACTCTTTAGCAAATTTTTTTCGAAAAAGAAAAATTTTTTAAAACATTCTTGATATTTTAAGAAAAGATTTGACAATAAAAATATTTATTTAGAACATTTTGGTTATGAGTATCAATTAGCCTATTTTAGTGGATTAATTTTAACTAATAAATACTTTTCAAACGTTTATAGTATTAAAAAAAATAGTAAATTTTTACTTTTTCTAATAAATTTAAAGATATTAAATAGATTTAGTCTTATAAATCACTAATATTAATGAAGATAAAATAAAATAATCATCTATTTGAAGATAATATAAATCTATATTCATAACTATAATAACTAGCAAAAAACTTTCTTTTATTTGAACTAACTCAACTGATTTACTCATAAAATTAATTAATTTATACTATTTAAACAAGAAACCTGAAATGGCTTTTTATCAATTTTGTTCATAAATAAAATTAAAAAATATTTATTATTTAGAACAGTTTAGTGATATATACTATCTTAATGGTATACTTGTATTGAATAACTAAGATTTATAGTTCTAGAAATAGAAGAGATCATTTTCTTTTAATTAAGTTTAAAAATTACCAATGCAAATTAAGCAAGGCAAAATACAATCATTTTCTTAGTTATATGATAGGATAAGATAACAATCATAAAAGCTAACAAAATATCTTCTCTCACAAAATATTTTAAGAGTGTTTTTTGTTGTTGACAACATTTTTTAAATTAAAAAATTTATTTCACTATTTATTTTTTCTTGTTTTTGATTGAATCATATTTTTTAACTTTCTTACAATAGCTTTTAAAAAAGGAATAGGAGAGTTTTAAAAGATTTCATTTACTAGAAAAATACCTATTAATTTATACAAATATTTATTTCAAAAAATTTATCCTTTCTCTAATGAAAACAATTTCTTCTATTTTCTAGAAATTAGCCAATTTTAAATCTTAAGTTTTGATATTTCAAACTAAATTCTATTATGAATTTGAAATATTTGTATAAATGAATTTTATTTTAAAAATTTAATCATGAGAATATTTAGGATAATTAGTATTTATGATTTAAAAAATTTTAATATTTCATCCTTCAATCTCTAATTTCTTCTTCTATTTTTTTGATAATAATATGAAAATTTTCTTTAAATTATTTGATAATTTAGTTATCAACCTATCCTATAATTTTGTTATAAATATCTCTAAAAATTGATATATATCAACTTTAATATTTCATTATTTATTTAGAAGTCTATCAGTACTTTAACCTTAACTTCTCCTAAAAATAATCTTATCCTACTTATACATTATGTTGTTATTTTAATTAGTCTATTCTATTAACAATCTATTGTCTATTAATTAAGTAATTTACATAAACGGTTTTACTAAAAATTGTGATTGAAGATTATCCATGGTTTATTATACCAATAACTAAATCAATAATAAAATAATAAAGATTAATAACTGATAAGGTTAAATCTACTTTTTAATGATTAGTTTTAATTTTAGTCTGCCAAACAAAAAGGTGATTCATTTATCTTACAATAATGTTATTTAATTTTTGATAAGAATTTTAATCAAATTTGAGAGTAAGTAATTCCTATAGTATAACTATTTATAACTTGTTGGTAATTAATAAATAATCTTAAGATAAAAAAGAATAAAAAATATTATATGTTTTAATTAAAAAGAAGATTATTAAAGAGTATTTGAATCGTAAATGAGGTATAAGAATATAAAATATCATTCATTAAAAAGTAGTTCTAAATGATTGATGTTCATAAAATAACAAATGAAAGAATAAAAAATAAAACCATATTTATTTTTAAATTTTAATAATAAATATCAAAAATATTATTCATCTATTAACTTGCTAATTTTAATTCAATTCTTTTCGAATAATAAATAATAATTTATAAATAATAGCATCCCTTATTAGGAGATTTTTGATAATACTCATCTCATCTAAAAAGAAGGATACTTACTATTCAACAATTATTGGCTCACCTTAATTCAATTAGTGATAGATCATATTTAGAAATTCTTTAGAAAGTGCTTATGTGAAATTACTCAATTCAGTAAAAGAAATTATACATCCCTTATTCATATTTCCTAAACCAAAAACGAATATTAAATAAAATTTTTGCTGAATTGTTTGATATCTTTTTTAATAAATTTAAATAAAGAAATAACTACGACACAAAGAAGATAAAAAAAATAGGGAATAATTATACTAAAATGGCAACAGGGGAAAATCTATCAAGAGGAGAAATGATTTAGTGGATAAATGAACTGCTGAAAGTATTTAATAGATTAATATTTAAATAGAAAGATGAAATGAATAACTAAGCATATTAAAGTTAAATATTACAAAAATAGAATGTTTTGGAACAGGGGCTATTGCATGTTAATTGATTGATTCCATATATCCAGGAAAAGTATAAAGTATGTTTATTCGATTCCATTTCTTTCAATTCATATCAATATTTTCATTTCAATTAGTGAATAAAATCAATTGGAAAGCAAAGTTAGAGTATGAATTCGTTAACAACTTCAAAGTTCTGTAGTAATCATTTACAAAATTAGGAATAAATAAACCCATTGAGGTAATTTATAAAATATTTCAGCACAATAATTACAGATTATCAATCTAAGGAAATGAAATATTCAAAATTATAATTAACTAAAATCTAATATTTGAATAGGTTGAAAAGCTATCGAAATGCAAATATTAGGATAATTTAGAATTCTCTTAATGGATTAAGAGATACTTCGATCAGAATGGAGGAGCAAAAGAAGAGTATGATCCAATAGGTAGAAGAGGAAATATAGATATAGATTTTAGTTATATAGAAGGTAAGGGGAATACTGGTGCATCTGTATAAATAGTTACAAAGGAATCTAAATAATCTGGGAATCAAGTGAGCTAATTAAAAAAGCAAGTCGCCCCAAGATATGCAACAAGTATAATGATATAAAATTCCAACGATTTAAATAAATCATAGAATTTAAATGAGTAAAAGCATGATAATAATAATAATAATAATAACAACAATAACAACAATAATGATAATAAGAATTAATAAAAGGAAGGATAAAATGTTGTAATAGAGAGCATAGTAATTAACAAAAGAAAATTAAGTAACTCATCAAACTCCTCTTCTTAATAGAATAAATTCAATAAATATATGATCAGGAATGTTCAAAGTTCCTATGAAATTAATAGCTTTCATAATAGTAATTTAATGGTGCCCATAGTAAATAATAACACCAACTTCAATAATGAAGTGCAAATACCTCAATCATCTAATGAAGAAAGAGATTTTTACTTTAATAAACTAAAAGATATAGATCAATTACTAGAATTATATGAGTAAATGAATTTAGGAGAAGAGGTAGATGAATTAGTGTTTAAAATCAAAGATATTCTATACTCTACACCTGACTAATAAGTGATAATATCACCAGATACCAATGTTCAAATTTAAGATAAGGGTTATAGTAATAGTTCTAGTGATAGAAACATTCTCAAATCAGAATAAATGGGAGAAAGTTTATAGGAGAATTCTTAGGAATAATGAGAAATTTGTCTTTAATTTAAAATATTAAAATCTATTAAAAGATATAACTTTTTATAACTAATCTATTTATATATTCTTTTGATTTGATTGATTGATTGATTAATAGATATATAGATTAATATTTAACTTAAATTAATCCTAAACAAAATTTTAATTTATTTTTTTATCTAATAAATTTCAAATGATTTAAGAGATTTTTATTGATAAATGATAAATTAGTTTAAGTCCTACATATGAATAGAAAGAATTAAAATAAAGAAGAAGATGAAGGATAGAAAATTTATTTAATACAATAAAATAAATGAAAAGATACATACCTACATACACACACAAATGCAATTGGATTAATTCTATTTAATAATTAATCCTTGAACTTTTTATATAACTGTCTGCCTGTATGTATGTATTCCACCTTAGTAAATAAATTAATTAATTAAATATCTATTTTTATATCTTTCAATCTTCATTCATTTTATTTGAAACAGCTCCCTAATTATAAAAAAATTCAATTAATGTTATTCTCATTCAGTATAAATGATTAATTAATTACCTTCTTGCAAATGTATACAAAATGAACATTAGGAGAATCTTTATCTTCACTTGTTAATTAAATAGATGTACTGATAGTAGGCTTGTGAACCTATTCAACTTATATTGTCCAACCATATTTAGGCTATTTTTTATAAATTAAATATTATTACCATTTTTTTATCAAGTTTTTGCTTTAATTACCTTATCTAAATACAACATTCTATGATCTGGTTATCCATATGAAATACAAATATATACACCATTAGGTGTCAATACATTAGAAATGTTTGTTAAAGCTTTTTGAGCATTCGTAGCTGTGTTTTCTCCACACTTTAAAGTAAGTTAAAAAATTTAATATAATAATGTTTCAAATATTTATTTAATATCTTACTAAAACTGAATCTATTGTGCCTTTGTCAACGACAACATCAAAACTACCAGGTTAAAAATCCATTGTTCTTACATCCATACATTAATCTTGTATATTATGATGAAATAAAAAGAATGTTTATTTATTTGTTTAAGCATTATTAGAATGATAATAATATTTATTATTAATAAATTTACATTTCATATTTGGACCTTTATCCTTATATTTTTCTTGCATAGCTTTTGTTACTACTTAAGATATATCGATATTTGTAATGTGTTGATAACCTTCATCAAACATTTCTTCACTCATTCCTAAATAATTCCAAATATTTTATTAAAATTAAGACTATTCTACTACTATTTCTCAATATATCATATAATTTTCATTTTTATTTACTAGAATTTCCTGCACCAATGTTTAAAATCTTTGAATCTGGGGTAATATGAGGAAGAACGAACTATTTCACTCCAGAAAAACGCTAATACCAATCGAAAGGCTCAGGATCTCTTTAATTTTAATAAATTATTTGTTAAATTCAGTTGATAATTCTAAGATTAATCTTCATTATGATATTGATTTGAAAAGTCTGTAATAATCATATATATTACCTAGTGTAACGCTCTTCCCAATAATCAACTTTGCCATATTAACTCATATTTATTACTTTAACTATCTATTTTCAAATTATCTATCTTTCACCTTTTAATTTACTACAAATTGTATATTTTAATAATTTTTTTGAAATTTGACAAATAAATCTCTGCAATTTAAATTTCTGATTAAGTAAATATTTTTTGATTTTTCAATAACATTAGAAAAGATGCAGGAAATTATTTATTTATATTAATTTACAAGAAATATTATTCATTCATTCTACTTTAACTTTAAGGTAAAAACTTTTCAAATTACTACATTATCTTAAATAAATATATGGATAGAAACGATTTCATTTCATTTAAATTAATAATTTTTATAATGAATTTACAAAAATTAAAATTCTATTTGGAAAACTTGAAAAAAAGATTGTACTTTAATCGTTTTTACACTTTTAAAAAAATGGTAATTATTACACAAAGTTTAAATATTTTTATGAATGAAATTTATGTTCTAGAATTATTGAATTTGGTTAATAAATAGAGAATAAAATATAAAGAGATTTCAATAGAAAAGTATACTTACAATTATTAAAGTATGTACATAAATTATAAATATTAAAATTGTAAGAAGGAATTATATATTACATTATTTATTTATTTATTGTTAAGCTTTTATTATTTTTGTTTAAAATTTTTTTATTATTTTAAATTAAAGTTCATTTTTTAATTTATCAATTTAGTTATTCTTTTAAATATTCTCAAGAATAGTATTGTTGTTATTATTGTTATTATTAGGGTAGGTTAATATTCTTCAATTTATGATGCTTCTTTGCAGTACTTTATAACTCATGTTTCATCTATGATTTTAAAAATAAATAATTAAATAAATAAATAGTTTATAATTAGATATCCTAAACATTTCTTAAATATTTAGAAAGAATATATAAAAATTAATTGAAAATAGGAGATTTTTATTTATAATTAATTTTGTTTAAAATTTCAATTACTTCAATATATGTTTATTCTAAATCATCGTAGAAACTCTTTTTCTCATTTAAAATTCTTGACCTTTCCAATAATTCTGTTTATTTATTCATTTCAACAAGTTTTTATATGAGCCACATATTATCTGTTTCGAATTTATTAGTAACATATATAAGGAAATCAGCAAAGAAAGCTAGTTCCTCATTTAATCTTAAGAAATCTTATGAATTCACTTCACTTTAATATTTTGTTAATAGCTTTTCATATTTAGAACTAAATGTCTTCAAATGCTATAAAATTGTATTCTTCTCAACCTAATCTTCAGCTTCTTTTTGTTTCTATTCTTCAATCTTTTAACTAAAGAATTCCATTTTTTATTTGTATTCATGAAGAATATCTGAAACAGAATTAATTTTATCAAATTCTTGCACATTAACTTTATCAGTTAACTATCCTACTACTTGTTTAATACTATCTATCTAAAGCTATTGCAATTATTGAATTTCTTTCTTTAAATTATCATTTTCGCTCTTTATCTACTTTATTATATCCTCCTATTTCATTTGTGAAGATTCTTAATTTTATTTATTCTTTGGCTAGCTCAATGACTATTCTATGTATTGTTGAGTTTATTGCTAGAATTGCGCCAATTATTTTTTTAGTTCTTCTTAGTAATTTAATTTAATGCTGCCCATCTCCTAAATTAAGGCATGATTTTAATCATGCAATTCCTTTATTTATCTATGCAACTTTAAGTTTTCAAATCTTAATTCTTCTTTATCATGTTCTATCTTAGTATAATTTAACTTTGAATTTGCAAAATTCTTTTCCATAATTGTAATTTATTCTTCAAAATACTCTAGGAGATCAATATTACCGCCTATTAATTATTAGACAAAATGAAGGTAATTTATTTAAATAAAATGACTATATCAATTAAATTCTCATTAGTTACCTTAGATTATATCTTATCTAAGAGTAGAAATTAATGGCTATACATCTGCATTTAAAATAGCAGTTTGGATAATAGAGATGAATTATTAATGAATATATTTAATGCTAGATTGTTTAAGACTCTTCTATTCTTTTTAAGTAAAAGTGAGCTGCTTCAAAGAGTAGTATTTATCTAATATCTCCTTAGGTAATTCACTCTACCCAAGCAGACTTTCTGCTACAGTTAACAAATAATCATAAGTTAAATCCATCTATGTATCTATCAATTTATTTATTTGCTATCAAGTTATTAATTATTTTTTATCTATATATCGTTACTGGTCTTTCAATTACTATATTATTTATCATAATTTTTATGATTACATCCCAATAATTTCAGTTAAACATGAAAATCTTAACAATTTTATTAAACTAAAAGTGGATTTATGTAAATAATTGAATCTAATACCATTAATTTAGTTAGATATAGTATTTCATGATATACTATAATAACGATAATATTTAATAATATTGGAATCTAACAATCTATCTTTAATAATTACAATCTAATAAAAGATATATCAATTTATTTAGAAAAATCAAAGATTTATAAAGTTAAACTATTATTTTAATTATGCAAAAATTCTAACAATAATTTTATTAAATTAAAAGTTGATTTAAGTAAATAATTGAATCTATTATCACTAATCAATTTAATATTGTATTTTAAGGAAAAAAATATTGAAATCAATCATATTATTTAATTTAAATATGAAATTAATTAAATTAATTATTATTTTAATTATTAATAAAAGCTATCCTTTTTATTTTAGCAATATTAATATATACTAAATATTCTATGAATTTTCTTTCCATTTAAGTTGAGTAACATACCATTTTTTAATAACCTTTCTAAATATTATCAAAATTTTTAATTAAATCCTTTTGTAAGTCAAATTAAAAGATTGCCTATTAGATAATAGATTCTATTCTAGAACAATAAGAATAGTAAGTAAGACTGTTTTTTAAGTAACCTTTAGGCCTACATAATATTTAGGAGTTTTAATAGCTTTTAAAATTATTGATTACATTTTTATTCTATTTATCACTCTAATATTTTTTCATTAATATCTCACTGTAAATTTATTACAATAGTTTTCTCTTTTATAAAATAATTCAAATTATAGTTAAATTAAAATGATATAGTGATATTAATAGTAGAGATTTTGTATAATTATAATATTAAATACTAAATTTTCAATGTTTGGAAAGCAATAAAGTTAAAATCAATATCTCTCCTAATTTATCTTTAAGTTATCTTATTTTACAATGATTAATTATTAATTACTTATCACCTTTACATATCAAAAATCAGGATTTGATTTAAAATTTGTCTTTCTATTTAAGAAAGAGAGTGCTTATTTGATAATAAGGAAATTATTGAAAAAACAAAAAACATATCACCTCTATTTATAAACTAAAAATTAGTCTAATGTTAACAAATAAAAATTAATTCTTTCAAGATTCCTTTTCCATTTTGTTAAACTAATAGGGAATAGTAGATATAACTGATAAAATATGTTGATACTTACAAATATACTATTCCTTATAAATTTAAAAGATAATGAGTAGTTTAAATTAGATAATGATTCCCACAAAATAAGAAAAAAACCTCAATAATATGATTTATTAGAAATGTGTTATGGTTTACTTAAATAAAAAAGGGAAAAAAGTGCTTTTATAAAGAATTTTTATGATATAAAAACATTTTTAAAGATTGAGACATAGTATTATTTAGTAAATATTTATTTATTGTTCCTCATATTTATCCTTTATAAAGAATAAAAAAAAACTTTAATAACAGATAAATAGATAAATAGAGAGATAGATGTTAGTTATTCTGATTGTTAAATATGGTCAATAGTGATTAACCAGATTTGTATAAAAAAAACTCAGTATTTTATTTTTCTGGGTTAGTATTAATTCACGATCATTCCTTTCAATAATTAAAAAAAAATTAAATGCTTCCAAATTAGCTTACATATATTACAAATTTATTAATTTGATGAATAACTAAAATAAATTTCTTTTATTATTATAAGCAATTTCTCACCTTTAATTAGCTTGAAAATAATTAATTTTGATAGATTTTTGAAGGGTTTTGAATTTTTTTGATGGATTTGTTAAACTTTATTAAGTAAAGCAACATTTTACAAACAAAAAATACATATTTTGATTATTTATTTATAGTAGAATTTGTTATAATTGGTATTTTCAATTTCAGTTTCTGTTCTTGAAGGGCATAACAGTCTTGAAAATGTTGAGGGTTTGGGTTTTACCAAGTTGACCCTTAGAGATATTGATGTACTTGGGGTCGGATAAACCGCAAATGTGAGTAATTCTCTTGACAACGTTAGTGACAACCTTAACGACCTTGACGATCTTCTTGAAGATCTTACCAAATCTGAGGTTTCTCTTGAAGAGGGACTTGAAGTCACATCTGAAGTATCTGTAATAAGCATCGACACTGTATTCGAAGGGGATCAATTGAGCGTTGATGTCGAGGGTGGCTTAGAAAAGCTTTCTGTTGACAGCAAGGTTGAAATTGAAGTAACCATTGGCGACTGAACCTCTAGCAGAGACACCACCTTCAGCAATCTTCAAAATGGAAAGACCACCTTCAGCATTGAGGGAGGGTCTAGCATAGGTTTAGAAAGAAATGTTACAGATTTCAGCAGCAGGAGCGACATTGAAGTTCCAGCCCATATTTACATTAATATAAGCTCTGACGGGGATAGTGATGATACCGAGAATGGGGAATTAGACTTCGAAGATCTTGTAGTTCTTATCGACATTAGCACCTGAACCAGACTTGCTAGATTGACAAGCGAACCAGGGATGGTTAACTCTTAAGGTGTAGAGATCAACGATTCTCTTATCGTTTAAGTAGATACCAGCAGTAACATCGGAGTAAATTTCGTAGTTATTTTGAACGATCTTCATTTCGATGGATTGCTTGAAGACGGACTTCTTGAAGACTGAGATTTCTTTGGTGTAAGCGAAGATAGCAGAGGCACCGAGGAGGGGCTTTTCACCAGTTTCTTCGTGTTCGGTGGGTTGTTAGGTGTTGATGTTGATTAAACCACCATCGGAGTCAAGGTTAACAGTGGAGAAGACGTTGTTTTCTTCGTACTTCTTGATACCTTCCAAGAGTTCTTCATCATTTTCACGGACGTGGTTGACAGTCATGGTAGATTCAACTTAGACGGAAATGAGACCAATAACTTCTTCGTAGTCACCTCTAGCATTGTTAGTGGTGGGGTCGGTGATGTTGAATTACATACGTTCGACATTGGAGTTAACAATACCTTCATCGTTGACAACGGTGACGGAGTCAAACTTAATATCGGGCTTTTCACCACCTAAATCGTAAGAGTAGTTAACGAAATCGGCATCAGTGTATTCCTTGGATAAGATAGTGTTACCTTCAGTATCAACCTTGTAGTTGTAATCAGCAGCAACATCACCCAAATAAGTTTCTTAGACGGGTAATTATTCGACTTCTTCAGCAGATAATGAACTCAAAACTCTTCTTCTTTTGTTGGAAGATCTCAAAGCGAAAGGAGAGTTATAAAGAGCAGGGTCGATTTCAGGGAAAGTTTATTCAATAAGTCTTTCGGTTAATCTGATGGTGGTATCGGGTTATTCACCGTTGGGGGATTCCAAAGATAAGAGGGTACCCTTGGTGGAGATAATGGCCTTGAAGACTAAATCGAGTTCATCAAGGTAACCTTCATATTCAGCCTATTGGTCTTCAATCATTTAATCGACGGTATCGAGCTTAGCAGCGGAGTCGAACTTCTTTTCATCAATGTGCTTGTAAACGATGTAAACAGATAATTAGTCCTTGGAGATTCTAGTAACGACAATTTCTTGTTCAGTGGTGTACAAGGTGCAGACGTTTCTCATGGTTTCGAGATTTTAGTCGAATTAGTTGGTGCAGATGTTCATGGTACGGGTGGAGTTGATGATCTAGTTCTTTTCCTTAACATTGTAAGCCAAGTTGACGATGTATTCAGTGTTGTTGGCACCTCTGTTGAAGTAGAGGACGGAACCCAAACAGGCAATCAAACCAACGCAAACGAAGGCGATGGCGATCTTCTTAGATCTGCTGGTAGTTTAAGCAGAGCTAGCGTTATCTAAGTTGAAGTATTACATTTAACTTTCTTCTTTTACTAAATTATTTTGAATAATATTTATTATACTTATTTAAGTAATTAGACTTTTCTTTTTAAATCACTGAAATTAGTGCTGGATTTGTGGTTAAAAGAAAGATTCTTTTTAAGTTGATTAAAAATCATTCGACCCCCCTTTTTGATAAGTTTTTCAAAATAAATAGATTGATAAATCTTCTTAAATGAATTAATTCTGGAAAGTAAATTGAGGATGATTCTCTCATTCTTTTATTTAATTATATCTCATCAATTTACAATAATCAAAAAAGAAAAGTGGGTAAATAAACAAATTATTTAGATTTCCTCTATTTTTTGTTTGTGTGTAACTTGTAAAAGGTCTTCTCTTGAAAGCATCCCATATATTTTTGAGTGCTTGAGTGAGTCTATAATTAACCTTTTGTAATCATAAAGTAGATCTTAAAAATTTACCCAATTAATTAATTGACTAAACAACCATACAATTCAATATAATATATAGACACCTGCATTTAAAAAAGAATATTTCAAAGATAAGATAACCAAATGTATTCAAATTACTAACATATTCTACCTAAATAATATTTCACAATTAATCTCTAAGTTAAATCTTATTTTTTCTTCAATTAATTGCAATACAATATGGCATAATCAATTTTATTGCATTTTTATACTATTATTAAATTAAACTTTTAGCATTTCTTCTTTAAATAAATTACCTTTCTTAAGATTTATTTACATCAATAAAAACGATGGATTTCTAACAATCCCATTAGTATAAATTATAAAACTATAAATTTACTTAAATCATACCTCAGATTTTTACCACTCATCCTCAATAAGCGAAATCTTAAGGCAAAAGTTTTGGTAATTTAATTAAATCAGCCTATAAATGAAAAGAAATAGAAAAAAATAAATTAAATTTAGCCATATCCTCCTCCACTCATTGACTGACAAAAGCTAACTTAAAAGAACTGAGACAAAAATCAAAATCCTAAAAATAATGTGGGTGTAAGAAAATAAGCTCTATTTTAATATGAGCAAATGCATCTATAGATAAAAATTGAAGTGTTATCAGTCTTTAAGCATATAAATGACCAAAGTATTCAAAATTATATTAAAGTTTGATGAGGATGAAATGCATTCTTAAGATGAAGAGACATTGAGATTATACATGATATTACACTATTTTTACCTTTTTGAATAATAAAAGAATATCCATTCTGATCTCCGTTTAATAGAATAACTAACTAAATCATTTCTTGGCAATTGCATCATCAATCGATATTTGTGCGTAATAATATTACAAGTTAAATTCCCTTTTCTTTTATTCATTTTTTTAATATTATTCTTCTCTTCTATAAACTGCAGTAAGGTTATAAAAAGGTCTTGAATACATTAATCTTTACTAAGCTAAAAAGATTATAATTTGTTAAATTTGACTTTTTTTTTAAATCAAAGTTTTTTCTCTCTGTCTATTTTAGATTGGTCTTATCCACTTTAAAGAAAAGAGAGAGGGAGAGTAAGAGTAAGAGAGAAAACTAAAAATTATTTATCCAACAAATCAAATTTAAATCAAAAAAGTACGTCAGAAATCTTAGATTACTCATAAAAAATGTGTAAAGAGAATCAATATCTATTAGAAGTAATAATTTTAAACCCTTTTAATCCATTTTTGTATAGATATAATTGGTTAAATATTAGGTATATATTGTAATCTAATTTTATTTCAAATATGATCAATTTAAAAATTGTATTTGTTTAGAATATTCTTACATTTTATCATTTTCTCAAGATCAAAATTGGAAATAGTATTTATTTTTTTTCTTTTAAATTCAATTTCCTAATCAAAAATACATATAAAGTGAGAAGTTTTATAATAATCATAGAAATATAATAAAAATTAGATCACACTCTGATATCTTAATTTTATTTAACCATTATTTTTAAGTAGATTGATATTCTATCTATCTATTAAGGTAATAAAAACACATGAGAAAATCATTAAATGTAAAAAATTGGATAATCTTAATAAAGTGAGAAAATTATAAGATTTTTGTGTAACATGATTGAAATCACTAATTAATTTAGTTTGAATGTATAAATTTTAATTTTTATTATTTCTATCAAGTAATTATAGATAGAATTTATAGGTTCATTATTTTTTTCAATAAAATAGCTACCTTTATTAGAAATTGTTAATGTATCAAAAATGGAACAGCAAAGAAATAAACCAAGCTACACTTTACTTCAAATAACTTTAATATACTTTTTCCCTTATATCAATCAATCAATCAAGAAAAAGATTTAAAAAATTTCTAATGTATTCAACTTCTCTATGTTTTTTTTTATCATTTTATGAATTTGAAAAATAACCTTATCCATGATATTAGGTATAGAGAGTAAATCTAAAAATAAAAGCAGAAAAAGACAGCGATAAATACATTTACAACTCATATGCAAATTTAAATACTGTAAGTTTGAAAATTAGCTTTCTTTTTCTGGTATTAATTCTTTTAGCGTTATGGATTTTCTTAACAAATCTATTTTTATATTTATTTACAATCTTTAAAATTATCAATCCAATTTTAAATTCAAGTTAAATTATATATTAAGGATTTATGTTATTGAATGATTTGGAATAGGATGTTTTCCCTAAAATTTAAGTATTTTTACATTATTGAAATCACTATTCAAAGAAGAGAGAAAATTTTTAAAGAAAGAAGAAATTTAATAAGGATAGGAAAAATTTTAGTAAATAAAAATAGCTTTCTAATTTTTATATTTAAAGCTTACTTTGATATTCAAGTAGAATGCATTTATCCTAAATAAAGAATTATACAATAAGAATTTGGAAAACTGTTGATAAATAAATCATCTAAATAATATTACAATATATTACTAATCGATTTATAGATATTTTCTAAAATATAGACTAGGAATTAATTTTAAATTATTTTGATTTACTAAATCTAAATATAATAATAAAGCTTGGCAATATATTATTAAGAGCTTAAAATGAAACAAAATTAGATTTAAACCTATGTATCCAACCTTATTTCCCTTGTTTTGATTAAAATAAGATTTTATATTTAGTTAAAACTGTTTACATTATTTTGAATACTTGAAATACAATGAATAAATATATTATATTAATCTGAATTCTTATTTTTAGAAAGGTCATTTAACATTAAAAACTAAATTAATAAATAAATACTTAATATCTAGCTGATTAAATCTTTTTTAATTTAGTTTAATATTATATTAATTGTTATATTTTATATTGATAAATTAATTTTAAGCACTTATATCCATCCTAAATAATTCTCATGTAAAATAGTTAATTTTGGAATTATATTTTTATACCATAAGTGAATTATTATATTTTTTAATTAAATCCTATCTTCTCTTTAGCTACCAAATCTTATTATTGTTTATAAATTTTAAACCAATGGTAATAACTCTACTGTTTACTGAAATTAATTAGCTATTAAGAGTAAAGTATTTAAAAGGAATTTTAATTCTAATCAAATTTATAAGTTTTAGGCTTATAAATTGCAAAATTATTTATTTTAATTGTTATCAAACTTTATAAATTAATCATAATTTAAAAAAATTTAATTTTACAATTTTTTGAAACATAAAAATAATAGCAATAAGTAAAGAATTTTCAAAATTAAATAGTAGACAAATATACTTTTAAATGGATGCTAAAGAAAAGAATTCAACAAAAATAATTGAGTAATAGTAAATAGAGACAATTATTAAAATGTAAATAGAACATTACTGATGAACATATACCAATGAAATATTATTGAGATTGTGAATTATATTACTTTTAGCAAAATTGATGGTAAGATGAATATTTAATGTTAACTCTTTAGAAGAATAAGTAATTGATTGATAATCTTGCAAACAAATTTTTACAATAATCTAAATATTCCAAACTAAAAAAAATAAATAAAATCAAAAATCAATAAATAAATAAATAAATAAATAGATGAATGAATCAACTCTAAGATAAAACTTAAAATCAGATTAGTCCTCATAGCTAGAAATAATAACAGATTTTACGAAAAGTGAGATTTGCAAACTCCCTTAAAATAATTAAATAAAATAAAATGATATTGGAGGTAGAGGAGATTCAGGAGGAAGTGGAAGAGCTGCAGATTATAATAATATTTGTTAAATAGTTTAACCATGGACTCCCTTATTAGATGAATTATGCAAAGCTAAAGAAATTAAATTAAATTTTATTGCAAAATCCTAAGTTCATATATTATTGAATAATGATGAGTAGCCTAGGTACACATATATATTTAATTTTTAAGGGGCTTTACTATTTTAGAAGGAAGGTAATAACCTTAAAGAAATAGCTAAAATATAAAATGATTTAGTCTTCTTATAAAGAGAAGATGGAAAATATGAAAAAATAGGAACTATTGTGAATCAAATCTAATGTAAAAAAATAAAAGTTATTTCTTTGAGTTAAAAAACTAATATTTTGTTCTAAACGGGATCTAATTCCAATGTGAATATTTAGGTAATCCCATGTTGTTTTCCCTTTTATAAACTGTATCGCTACTTTTAGAAAGATGAGACTGTTATCAGAGACAAAAATACTGATATAGTTTATTCTACTTACACAACTAAGTCTTTAAAAAAAATAAAATTAGTCTACTTTTACCTATTCTAATAAATTGAATAATAATATTGATAAATTGCTATCGCTTATGACTGCCCTTTAATATATAGAGATTCTTTGGCTTACAAGATATTCATCATCTTTTAAATCTTGAAACTAAAATTAATTGAAATAATAATTAATAAATAATGAAAAGTTAATCAATAATCTAAGATTACAAATATTTATAACTATTACTAAAATCTTCTATTCAATAATTTTATCTGATGATTAAAACAATGTAAGGTGTTTGAAGATATTGATTATTAAGTTAGATAATCTTCTACTTAAAATTTCATAAAATCTCTGAATTTTACCCAATTTTATGAATAAATCATTATTAAATTCTAAAATTGAAGCAAGCACAAAATACTCTATTTTAATTAAAAAATTATGATCCATAATTATGAAACTAACTTATTTCCTCTTAGCCAATTATTATAAAAGATATATTAATTAGTAAACATAATCAAGGTACATTATTTATATATTCTATCATATTTTGTAAATTATTCTATCAATTAATTAATTAATTAATCAATCATTCATTATTAAAAACGAAATCATTCAATGATATTTTATTAAAATCTCATAAAAGAGAATAGAAGTTAGTTTATAA